>JAQZBX010018022.1:0-35033 GCA_029593785.1 Cabassous unicinctus | reverse complement strand
TTCTGTGTGTCATACACTAAGAAGGCCGTTGCCAAACATCTGTATCTAAAGTGGGATGGGCTGCCTTGTGGATAGCGAGTCCTCTGTCATTGGAGGTGTTCAAACAGGTGTTGAATGATACTTACCTGTGATATTATGGAGTAGGGGGTTAAGTCAGGTCCTTCCCAACTCTGAGATTCTATGTCCAATTATCAAAACCTATGTTTCCCCAGGCCACATCAGCCTGGAATATAGGGGATTGCATTAACATGAATAAACCACCTCCAACTGCTAGTGCAGTCCCTCCAGCCACCCCAAGTCACACCTCATTGTTTCTAAGAGTCTCTGGGCATGTTTCACATGGTCTTAAAATTCCTGTTAGCCTCTCCAGGGTCTGGCCGTGTCTTTCTCTCCTGCTTTAACTCCTGTTACTAGTGGCTGCTAACAGAAAGCTCTCTACATTAAACTGCTCTTAGGCACTTGCCAGTTTCCAGAACACACTACTCAGTTGCCTTAACCAAGCACAATCAGCCTCTCTGGTCATTGCATTCACCTCCACCACATGCTGCCTCTGATGCCCTGGAGGCCTCCAGGTGCCAAAGCAGTTGTAGATTTTCTGGACTCTTCAATGTGTAGACGCTGTGCTGTGTGGTCCAGGCAGAGGTGAGGAGAACACATTCTCTTTTGGTGATTGCACTGTGCCACAGGGCTACTGTGGTGGATTGAGTTATCACTCTCTCCTGGGCTCCCCTGTAATAGTAATATACAGCCTCATCCTTACCATGACTTCACGATGGGCAGAGAGTACTTTCCTGCCTGTGGCAGTTTGATGTAATCTATGAATTCCAAAAAGAGATATTATATTTATAAACTGGTCTGTTCCTCTGGGCATGATACCCTTGATTATATTAGAGTCAGCTGAGATGTCTTTGATTAAATTATGTTAAGATTAGGGCTTTGATCATTAGGGTGTGCAGGGTTGAGTCCCCACCCCCTTGGTGAGCTGATAAAACAGACCCTCACATGGCAGTAGATACACAGAGAAGACACACAGAGGATCCTGCAGCCCCAGGAAGAGAGATGAGCCTGATAGTCTACAGCTGACCTTGTGAAGAGACCAGAGCAGCTGAGCCCGGAAAGAAAGGAGCCCCAGAAGAAGAGAGACGAGCCCTATGCCAGCCTACAGCTGAGATCAGAAGAAGCTGGGCCCACAGAGCCTTAAGAAGAAAGAGAAAGGCTGAACCCTAGCAGACATCACCTGCCATCTTGCGTCAACATGTGGCAACAGACTTTGGGTGAGAGAGCACCTCTTAAGTAAGCTTTGAGTTGGACTCTTTAGGGACTCTTGTAACTATAACCTTCTATCCCCAAATAAATACCCTTTATAAAAGCCAACCAATTTCTGGTACTTTGCATCAGCACCCCTTTGACTTTTGCTTTGGCCACATGACTTACTTTGGCCAGTGTGATATGAGCAGATAAGGTAGACATAAACAGGGGCTTATGCCTTTGGACTTGCTCTTGTACTTCTGCCACTACTGTGGAAACCTACTGTGGGTAGCCTGGGTCCCAGAATGTGACACAGGGACAAGAGCCACTCCCAGATGACCGGCAGACCCAGAGTTTACAGCAGAGCCATCACCACCACCCCAAAACCTGCAGAACCATAAGCACAAGAATAAATTATTGATGAATTACACCACTGTGTTTTGGGTGGTTTGTTATGCAGCATTATTGTGGCAATAGATAACTGATAGAGGTATAAAAGTAAGGCTGTTTATAAAACTGCAGTGCCTTAAAAGCTTTGATATCAAAATGATTCTTATTTTTTCTTCTCAGACCTTTGTCACTTCCATAGAACTGAGATAGGAGTATACAAAAGACTGGGCGGTTCACAAATCTGGACATCAAATATGATGCAAGACCTAGAGTTCCTTTTCTGCTTTGAGACTTAAGCTTTATTATTAGACTGAGTTTCTTAAAAGTGGTTTCCAAATGATTCCACACATCTCTGGGGATTCTACAAAGGAACAAGAAAGACTGTCCCAGGGGACAGGGGGTGGATCCATGCTTGGAGAAGGCTGCAGCTCCCACACCCACCTCAAGAGCAGTTTCCCTTTAACCTTCACTCTGTTGGAGGCCTCCACAGGATTTCCTTGAAGTGGTCCCCCTTCTTTCAAAAATAAAAGTTTGAAAACCACAGTGCTCTGTTAAGAAATTGCTCATTTCTCAAGCCTGTAAGGAATGATTTTCAGATTCCTGAGAGCTCTCCAGGAACCCTACTACATTTTCCTGATCACTACTCTCTCCCACTCTCTGTAGTAACTATTTCATATCTTCTCTTTCTCCTCAAACCTAACACCTCCATCCCCTCCTTACTCTCAGATGAAGACTTTGCTTCTTATTTCACTGAGTTCTGGTACATAAATATTTGTTGAATAAATTAATAGATGACTGTATGAATGGTACACCTACTGGGTGCCAAGACTGTTCTAAGTTCTCTGCATGTATTTTTTTCCACATAATCCTCAAACACACACACACACAAACAAACAAACCTGTGGGCAAAATACTATTATTGCCCTAACTGAGAAAATTGAAAGTCAGGGAGATTGTATAACTTGCTGTGTGACTTGAGTCACACAACTACTCGATGGCTGGGAATGGAATTCAGGGTTTTCACACCAGACCCCAAATCTTCCACTCTACCTGGACAATGACATAAGAGAAATGGATATTGAACTTCAAGGTCTGTTTGGCCTCTCTAGAGGAAGAATTCAGAAAAGAGGCTTCCAGGACCCAAGGCCAAAGTAATGGAGCATTTGGTGGGCATGTGAAGAGGGCAGGAAATGAAGTCGATCGCAAACTTCCTACGGCCTACATGTGTGGCCACACCAAGCCAGTGTTTCAAAAGGAAGCAAATTTATATCAGGAATCATTATTTTGCTGACTCTGCTCTCCACCTGCAAGTGTGGTAAATGAAATCTGACCACAGCTGTTTTCTACTTTGTTTTGTTTTTCTGGGAGTCCTCAGGAAGTATCATAAATGTGATCAAAAATAAGCCTTGTCAGCTACAGTATGCCATCTGCATTTTCTTTGCTCATCCTCTACCCTCCTTTGGTCAAGTCCATTACTAAAGCCATGACTGTCCCAAAAGACCCACAAAGATACTTCCTGGTGAGTTCTAGTTGTTCTGCAGGGAATCGCCATCCGCTGGGCATCATTGCTGCCTCCCCAGATAGTGGGGCTTCTCCCAGGTACAGCTGCTTCTTTCCTAGGATCCACCAGGGTCTGCAAGGCACTTTCATCTCTGCCTTACACTGCTGGCACTGATGTGCTGGCATCTTAGGCAACAAAGTGACATTATTCCCCAGAATCCTCAGGCAACTAAAGCCTCCCTGTGTTCTGGGCAGAAATAGGAAAAATATCTCTGACCTTCCCCTTCAGGACACATTTCCATGTAGATTGCAAAGCAGAAAGACGTTGTGCCTTCACTGTATTATGACATGTTGGGTGAAACAGTTCTTCCTGTTTAGAATGCAGGGATTAATCTATGACTGGTTGGGCCAGAAGGAAAAAACCCAGGTATGGACACCTCCTCAATGGACATAAAATTACCCCTCTTCTTTATACCTAAGGCTTTGGTGGTGGACAAATTTGTCTAACCAACTTCCTCTTTTCCAGGAGGATCTATAATGCTCTATGTAAATAGATTACTAGGGAGTCCACCCTGCCCACATATACTCAAGTTCCTGGGACAGGGATGGCACCAAGGGATCACCTCACCATCCAATTTATTAGTACTTTGTGGTACTTTGTGCTGTCTTGAAACTTTATCTGAGATCACACCCTCTGTCGGTAGGAAAGAAATCATAATCAATTAGTTATGCCTGTTATGGAACCAAGCTAGGTAGCAATGTTACCTCATGTTGAACCATCTCTTCATCAACTTCAAACATAAAATTCTAAGCTGGGGCTTCAATTATTATGTCTTTCAGTGCTACAGTTTCTTATACAAGCCTTTAATTTTATCGAGAGTGAAAATTCAGAGAATACTTACAGTCTCTCATGTAACATTTTACTGTACATATATTTCTGGCAGGCTTTCTCCAGTGTCTTCCAGCGATATTGAGACATGTCTAAATCCAAGCAGTGAGTGCCTCTCATACTGGAAACACTTCCAGTAATAAGAGATTAATGCTGGGATCTATTTTCTGTCAATGCAGAGGTCAAGGGGGAAGCTTCTCTAGTAAACCAGGTGTGACAGATTAGGTTATTATCTAGCAAATAATCACTCCTTCTCCCTCCTCCATGGGAAGAGACTTCCAAGCTCCATTGATGGTGGACTCTCTCTTGTGGCTTGCTTTGGCCAATGGACTGTGGAAGTGATGGTGTGCCAGGTCTGTTCCCACTCACCTCTCTGGGAGCTTCTGACATCCACCATGAGAAGAGCATGACTCTGGTGGCTGCTGTCCCTTCAGCCTGAGCCCCAGAAGAAACACATACGGAACAGAGTCACACTAGCCACCCCACAGACCTGTGACCAGGAAAACAAATGTTTGTTGTTTGTTGTGCATGCCACTACATCCGGGGGTTGTTATGTTAAATAAGCAGCAAAAGGTGGCTGATTTACCAGGTCACAAGCCTAGGCAGGTTCCCAGAGAGTTGGTCCAGACAGAAAGGAGGTGTTATTGTGAAGGGTTGAACTGTGTTCCCCAAAAAGATACGTTGAAGTCCTAACCTCCCAGGACCCATGAATGTGACATTATTTGGAAATTGGGTCTTTACAGACTTAAATTAAGATAAGGTCATGCTGGAGTAGGGTGGACCCGAATCTAATATTACTGGTATTCTCATAATAAGAGACGATACACAGTCACACAGGAGAGAAGGCAGAGGCAGAGGCTGGAGTGAGGCAGCTACAGTCAAGAAATGCCAAGGACTCTCAGAAACCACCAGCAGCTAGGAAAGGCCAGGAAGGATTCTTCCCTACAGCCTTCAGAGGGAGCATAACCCTGCTGACACCTTGATTTCAGACTTCTAGCCTCCAAAACTGTGAGACAACCAATGTTTGTTGCTTTAATCCACCTTGTTTGTAGAACTTTGTTACAGCAGTCCTAGGAAACTAATATGATGGGGGCATGGAGGGCTTTAGAGAACGATTCTTAGACAAGCTTGCGCAGCGGGCTGGGTAGAATCCTCTCAAGGAGAAGCCCAGTGGTCCAGCTGAATGCCTAAAGACCTCATCGATATGAAACTCATGATTTCCCTTTTTCTATCTCCCCCACCCCTCCAACTAGAGGAATTCCAATGCCTGCTGTGGCCATGAGAACTAGCTGTGCCACATGGACCTCTGAACCGTGCCTGGGACTGCACATTCCTCACAAGGGAAGGGACAGAAATATGTTTTCTGCCAAAGTACTGGGAAAACTATAGGATCTAGAAACATGGGATTTTAGAAGGCTGCAGAGAGGCTGCATGTAAATATAGTGAGTTGAGTAAGATGTGGCTAAATGATCCTTTTGATCCAATCTACCACCACCAACCTGAACGTCTTCAGAGTAGGGCCGATCCCACCTTGGACAGGCTGTCCAAAGCCAGAGCCACCTGACTGCTGTGGGCCCTGTCTGAGCATTAGGCCTGTGATAGTGCATAAAAAACAGAGCTATGGTGTCCAGAATGAGGCCCTGCTCAGCTCAGAAGCTAGCATGGAGGTTCACTGACCTTGATGAAAGGAGCAGAGCACTGCTTCTCTAAATGGTGATTTTCAGCCATGTTCTGTTACTTCGGAAGTCCACAGCCTGTTTGATTTGTTTTTATTTGCTGGACTGGAAGTGGGGATATGGGGAAGGGTGTGGATGTGAGAGTGAAAGAAAGTATTATTCAGGTCACCCAAAAAGAAACTAAGGTAAACCCAATATATAAAATAAAGCTGTAAACTACTATTGTTGTAAAACTTTTCAAATAAATTTTAAACTCAAAGGAAGGCAGTGTAGAAGAATTCAGGAAAGGGTTACTATTTAGTAATGCTTACATTAGCCATAGGAAAATACGAATAGCTGGTGCTACAAGGCATGACATCCTCATTTGGAGCTCCTGTCCCTCCTGACATTCTGAAAGCCAAAGCCAATCAAATGAAACAAAAGGAGGTGATATTTATGAAAGAGATGGAGTGGAAGAAAGAATTCAGGAAAGTCATAAATGCTGGTCCATGCCCTTGGCATCCTCACGGGGCCCACTGGGTCCGACATGGAGAGGAATGGAAGCCCCTGGGTCAACAGGGCAGAGCTTCTCAATTGGATCTCAGGCAGACTCATCTATCTCTGTCCAGGAAGAAGACTATTTCTACTGCAGTGACATCTTTATCATAAAGTGACATCTTTATGATGCAAGAGAGTGGCTCCTGCAGCTGGCCCAGGCCCACGTGAGGCCCTCCCCTCACCCAGCAGATCAGGGCTTGGCAGGAAAGACCCAGCTCTAGTCCTGCTGGTATGAGCACAAGGTTGAGCAGGAGGAGCTGAGGTCTGGATAGCCTGCCAGTTCCCAAGATCTGGGGCCCTTTTTATTATCCTGCTCAGGAACTACAGTAAGCTCTAAGGCCCCAAATACCAATGATAGGATTAAGAGATTAAAGGGGATAGTGCTCTTCAGCACTGAGCAGGTGAAGATCACGGAGTTATGGGTGGGGTGGTGGGACTTAAAAGGCCACATGTAGGGTCATGATGAAGATCCCTAGGCCCTACTCCCAGAGATTCTAAAACAGTAGACCTGGAATGGGGCACTATGGTGAATATTTCTGACAAGCACCCAGAGTGATTCTGCCCACACTTTGAGGCATAGTGGTACTAGGCCAAGAACAACTCCAAAAGTACCCCCAAAGCCTTGAGATTCAGCCCTAAGCCTAGATCATAAATTAGATGAAATGTCTCAACCTCCTGATATCTCCTGGTGGGGTGAGGCTAAATGGGTAGTTCTCAAACTCTTCTAGGGTCCCACACAGCTGCTTTAGTGGGCCACTCCAGAAGACCCAAAAGAGACTTCTCTGTACATCCGTAAGCCCACCCTGCTTTGAACAGCACAACTCAGCTTCCTCAGTCTGCGCTCCTAAAACAATGGATAAGATTCAATATTCCAAAAAAAGGGAGGGTAGTCTTCTGCTAAACAAAGTTTAAAACTACTGGGTAAGATCATCCCTTACTGCATAAACAATCCAGAACTTTGTGAGCTCTCCTAATTCTGTTCTGTTCTAAGTGCCTGGTTTGCCCAGGATTTTCCTGGTTTTCTGAAATTCCCATACCCCTGGAAAAACCGTCAGTCCTGGGCAAATGGGGACAGGTGGTCACAGTAATTTTACACACACCCAGCATGCAAGTTTTTCTTAAAAAAAAAAAAAAAAAAAGCATCAAGCTTCCCAGCACTATCCTCCACCATCATCTCCTCTCTTTGGTCCCTGACCCACAAGGCTGTTTCTCCACTTCTGTGCACCCTGAAGGGGGAAATGGGACTGCTAGATCCTAACCATTAGTCCTGCCAACATTCCATTTTCTATCCAACTGTGTTGCCCCCACATCTTGTGTCTCTAGCACTGACTGTTAATGAGGAATGCAGGACAGGCTCCATCTGTTTGAAGAGTAAGGCATACCCTCTCTCCTGCTTCAGGGGAAAATTGCCTCTTGATTTCTGCCTACTGTTATATGAGCAAGAAATGGAATCCTGGAACACCTGTGTCTAGCAACGGAGCTGGCTTCAAAGTATTCCACACTCCTCTCCTCAAAACGAATATGGATATAGAAGCCGTCATTAGCAAAAACCTTTTTTGTCCTATATACACTAGTTTAGAAATAGGAATCTTTCACCATCTTGACATTTGGCATATCTTTCTTTTGAGCTAGACCAAATGAAGCATGGAATCACTCAATGGTTTTGCAAAATAACACGATGAGTCTCAGCTGATCATCATTAGTTGCTGTTCCACTATCATGATTATTAAAGGTGGTTGGCACTGTTTCAAGTAATGAAAATAAATCCTTCTTTAAAAGGCAAACTGGAGAGAGCATATGTAGCTCAGTGGTTTGAGTGTCTGCTTCCCATGTATGAGGTCCTGGGTTCAATCCCTGGTACCTCCTTTTTAAAAATAAAAAAAATAAAAAAAGACAATCTGACTTGGAAGGTAAAGGCTAAAAAAATGTTTAGAAAACATTAACACTTCCTGAATTTAACTCAAGTGTGAACAACAAGAAAAAGTGAATACATCACAACTGTTGATGAAGAATACTATTAAAATGTCTTTTAGAAGATAATGTTCAAGCTTTATTGATCGTATCCCAAAACTGAAAACAACTTATCAATAGTAGATTGGGTAAATAAACTGTGATATATTCATGCAGTGAAATTTTACATAGCAATGAACAAGAAAAAACTACTGATATATCTTAGATTCATTTTCTGAGTGAAAGAAGCTGGACACAGAAGAGTATCTAGTATTTGATTCCATTTGCATGAAGTTCAAGAAGGGCTAAAACTAATCTATGGTGATAGAGATGGGAGTATCCTTTTCATTTCGTCCTATGGAGCCAGGGGTTTGAGGGAGAGGGAGTCTCCCTTACCTTCAGGGAGAAGGTAGGAATGGCTTGCAGAGCACAGGTATTCCGGGACCCTAGAACATATCATTGTGCTCTTCCCTAATTTCTTCGTCTGGTAACAGTGTTCTTGAACAAATCTAGGTGGTTGGAACCCATTCCCTTCCACAATAAAGGGGTTGCTGTTTACACAATTCCTGTGAATCCAAAGATGCCACACTTCTTAATAATAGAGAGAAATATAAAAAGAAAAATTATCAATCTGTGTGCAAATTGCAGGTATCGAAGCCATTGGACTTGGGTCAGGTATTATCAACAGGCCCTGTTCTACATGCTGTTTAATCTTCTCAGTAACCCTGGCAGGTAGATACTATAATTAAGCCCATTTTATACATGGGGAACCTCCTACTAGCAAGTAGCACAAACAGGATTTGAACCAGGCGGTCTAATGCCAGAGTCTGTATGCTTAACCAGGACATAAAACTGCCTCCAGCTTGATATTTCTTTTCCTTTTCCTCCAACATAATACTACATTTCCTGAAGTATGACAAATCAGTTTGCCTTATCATTATACTTTATAATTAGAAATTGCCATCATTTTGTTCTTAATGCTATTAAAGTCATGATAGACTTGGATTTCTGAATGTCTGCATCTATTTTTATCACGCCCCCGCCCCCACCCTTTTTCTTTTGCTCTTACTGGGGAGAAATGGAAAATCACCTTTTCCTTTCCATCCTCCCATACCACTTTGATGAAGGCCAAGCTTCCCAAGTCAGCCAATCTGGCCCTTCCAGCAGTAATCTAATGTGCCATAAAATGTTTCAGAAAGATATTCTTTTACTCCTTGGAGTGCCGATCAAATTCTCCTAGCAGAATCAGAGTGAATTTTACACCAAACTGAGACCAAACAGGGACAGAAGTAGAGGGTCATTGGTTCAATACAGAGTTATCTGAACCCCTTCTGTTTCCCCTTCTGCAGTAAGGGAAAAAGAGTGCTTTAAATCACAAACCTCATTGGCAATGAGTACTAGAAACCTTAATGCACCAGAGGGCAGGAAGATCAAAGCTTAGCACCTGGAGAGCACCACATGGTGTGGATTAATAAAACAATGCCCTCCATTACATAAATCTTGAGCAAGGTTGCTCACAGACACACACCAAAAAAAATTTTTTTTTAATTACTGTAGGGGTCAGATAACTGATATACAATACAAGCAGTCTCCCTATCAAGAAGCTCTCGTTGCCTTAGCTCAGTCGTTGACACAAGACAGCGAGACTTTATTTTGTTTTAAACTTCTTTTGTCTAAAATTGACATTACAGATTTTGGACCAGGACATAGCACATCTGCAATGCAGCGGAAATACCAAGATCCTGCATGCTCCTTTGATTGTAACATTTAAGATATCATGTGTGCTACCAGCTCAGCTGCTGCAAGGCATTAGAGGCCATTACTCTGGGCTTGTAAAGTACTTTGGAAATACTATAGACCAGGATTAGACAAAATGAGTATTCCACATGGTTTCAGGAGAGATGATAACCAAGGGCAACGCTGTATAGTTAAATTGATCTATGAGCTACATGTGGGAAGCAGTATCTTAAGAATCCTGCTGAAGGTGTGTATGTGAATGTGTGTGTTAGTGGTTCTGAAACGAACATGTTAGTTGTACTCTAGAGAAAGAAAAAAAAAAAATGGGGAGGGGGTTACGCGTGTCCAAGCCTTTTTGTAGTTCTTTGAGACAGTCTGAAAGCAAAACCAAAACTGAATCCAAATATTCACTGCTGAATGTCACTTTGGAATTCGGCTGACAAGTTCTGTGGCTTTTTTATAAGTGAGAGGTAAATCATATGGAAGTTGTGAGCCCAAGTATAAGGTAGCAGAGGTTTCAGTATTATATCCTAGGTAGGAAACTTTAGCACGTGTTGATAATGTCCTGGAAACTTTCCCAGTGATAAAAATAAGATAACTTTCATTTGTGTGTGCCATTTAATGCTGTAAGAGCTCAAACAATGCATAAAAGTCTACGCAGGTAGATCTAAGAATTACAAATCATTGATTCATTTTGATCATATGCTTTATGAACATATCAGCTATTTATGTAAAGTATTCACATAATCATGATAAACAGACACAGGCACAAATCCTGTATAGGTGACCTTATAATGCCTTGCATTTGTGTAGCATGGTCTCCCAAATGTGTTTCTCATTTGAATTACTCAACCACCCTGCATTAGGAAAGACTGATTATTATAGTCAATTTACAGGTGAGGAAACTGCAGCCCAAAGAAATTAAGTTATTTATCCAAGCTTTCATGATTGTTAAGCAGCAGGATTTAACAGAACTCAAAATATCTTCCAACAAAGCCAGAGAACATTCCACAGTACTACATGAATGCGATATGATTGTCAATTTGCATCACAAGTAGTTGACTTAATCTGTTTTGTTCTGGCCTGTTCTCAAGAAACTTTGGGACTTAAGGATGCCATGAAAAACACAATGACAAACCCTCCCAAAGCCATTTTGTCAGCATCTCCTTTTAGGAAAGTCTATGCACACCATCTTAACCAGAAGGAGTTTAGCAGACTTTAGGGGTTAGTGCATGCACCACAATCTAGATATCGACCTTCATTCCATGCAAAGGATCTTCATTCTATGTGGAGGATCTGGGAAGCAGCTGTGGCTCAATTGGTTGGGCTCCCGTTTACCATATGGAAGGCCCCGGGTTCGGTTCCTGGGGCCTCCTGGTGAAGGCAAGCCGGCCCGTGCAGTGCGGTGAGCCGGTGCAGCAAGAGGACACAACAAAGGGAGACAAGCAGACACAGAAAAATGCAAAGTAAATGCACACAGAAAGCACAAGCTGTAAGGGTGGGATAAATAAATAAAACTAAATCTATGTGGAGGATCTATGCAAGAAATCCTGCAGCTTACAGAGCTCATTAATTTTGAGGTGTTGGGGGGAGAAGGAAGCAGAGAATATGGAAAGGCCTTTATTAGATTCCTAGGGCTGCCATAACAAGTTACCATAAACTGGGCATCCTAAAACAGGAGAAATTTAGTCTCTCACAGTGCAGGAAGCCAGAATTCCAAAAGCAAGCTGCTGGTAAGGTTGGTTCTTTCTGGACGCTCTGAGAGAGAAACCACCCCATGCCTGCCTCTCTTCTCGCTGCTGGTGGTTGCCAACAATCCTTGGTGCTCCTTGGCTCTCTGCCTCCATCTTCATGTGACCTTCGTCCCTCCATATGTGTGTTTCTGTGTGTCCACTCCTCTTTTTTAGGGACACCAGTCATTGAATTTAGGGCCCACCCTAATCTAATATGATCTCATCTTCAACTTAATTTGCAAAGACCCTATTTGCAAATAAGCTCGCATTCCCAGATACAGGGATTAGGACTTGAACATATCTTTCTGGGAGGCACACGTCAGCCCACTACAAGGCCTGTTCCAACCAAGTTTATAGCTGCAATCTATTGGTTTTTATTGTTCCTTTTGATTAAAGAAGCAATACATGCTCACTACGGAAAATTTGGAAAATACAGGACGTACACTTAATCTGTACATAGTTTTCTACATAAGCACATCAAAATTATAAAATATTATCCAGTCCATTTAATTTCAAGACTGTCATTTCTATTGTCTCAATGAGAATGAAACCAGAATGGCCCATTGGAAAGGGTTTGGATATTGGGCTGTGGAACATTGATAATGTACCCAATTCATGGTAGAGTTTCCCGTTGTTTGCAAACACTGAAGGTGGACAAAGGAGGTGCTCTACAGTGCATATCCCAGAGGGTAGCCTCTGTCTTTATCAGGGATGGAAAAGAGGATGCATTTTAAAATTAAAAACAGAAAGATGCAGGTTCTAGATGGGAGTTTGGGGACTGCTTTAGAAAAATAGTCAAGCAGACTAACAAGTCATGCATAATAGTAAGAGAGAACATTTCTTGAGAGCTTCCTATGTTCCAGGGTCTGTATTAAGTGCTTTTATGTATTATTTTTTGTTTTCAACAAACCTTTGAGTTTGGATCTATCAGGACCTGCATTTTACCAATTAGCCAAATAAGGTTCAGACAGATTGAAGAGTCTTGCCAATGTTACAAGGCTAAGAAAGTGGTGGAGCTGGAGTATAAACCGAGTTCTGAAGCCATAGAGATTGAACTCAAGAAAAGTTCATGTATATTTAATTTAAGGACTACTAAGGACCACACACTTTGCTTCTGCCTCTCACTCACATTTGCTATCACTTAATCCTCACCAAAACTTCCTGAGATAGGTATTATTATCCCCACTTTAAATTAGGAAATCCAGGCTCAAAGAGAGTAGGAGGCTTGTCTAAGATCATCTCGCTGTGAACCAGCAGAGCTGGGACTTGAACTCAGATCTGACTGGTCCCAAAGCCTAAGTTCCTTCCTCAACATCATACTCATTTCTGTGGCTCAAATTGTGAACCATGGAGGGGCCAAGACCAAACCCTCTCCTAAGCAAGAAGCACCTTCTTTCTGCTATTCAGTCAAGAAACAGTCATTATAATGTTTCCACCCTCTTTTCCATCAATTAAAGTCCACTGATGGAACCACTGAACCATTGTGTAAAAATAGAAGAAACCTCACAAAGTGGTTTAAACCAAACCTGATCATTCGGGCAGGGGTTTTTAGCAGTCTTGAAACTGCCATTTCACAAAGGGCGGGCATGACTGTAGAATGCCATAGAACTTTAGGAACAGCTGGCCTGTCGAAGGCAGATTGAGATACTTTAAGCTGATTGCTTTGATCCACATTTCTTCAGCTCCAGGCATTCCCCACTGTGAGTAGCCCTCCCATCGAAGTGTATGAGAGTCTGGAACCCATGGGAAAATAGGTAATATAGAATACAGCCCTTTGTTCTTTAGTTGGCTTGTCAAACTTCTTTAATTTAAAATAAATCCCTTTTCTCGCTCGCATTCAATTATTCCTTTTTGGCAAAAAAAAAAGTCTCCGTGAATGTGTGTTATTTCCTGCTTAGTCTTTTAAGGTTTTGTTTTTTAAAAAATTTAAAAAGTAAGGCCTTCGGTCTTGGAGAATAAGTGTGCCTTGCACAGTTTGAAGCAGAAACCGTACTGACAAAAAGCCTTCTATTTTTTTCAAATACATTAGCTGCAGTTATAACTTCAAATCCTGGTAGAGTTTCAATCACACTTGTGATACATGCAATTTATGGCAAAATAAAATAATATCAGGTCATTTGGAATATAAGAATATTCCTAGTTTACTTCTTTTGCATTACTATAAAAATACACCTTTGTGCATAAGTGAACATATCAGGTTTTAAAAGTTATTTTCTCCACAGTCGTAATAAGAGTCCAGGCGTTAGGGCTCTGAATGGCTTTTCCATGAGTTTTCAGGAAACTTGGGTTTCTGTCCAACAGTCTTCTGTAGAGAGGTTTTGCTGAGCGCACTGTATTTTCATCTGCTCCTGCCTCTAAATTCTGAAGGACACAAATTACTAACCATAAATCTGCTTTCTCTACTAAGACAAAATCCAGCCAGTGAAGTCATATCATTTTGGCGATTTTATTGTTGTTGTTGGGTATGCTGTAGGCATTTCTTTCACTTTTCGGTTTAAAGAATAATTCCCTATTCCTCTAATGATTTCAGTTACATATGCATTTTTGTTCTTTGTAATCTAGTCTTTCCATCCTCATTTGACTTCATTTGCTTTAATTAATCATCTTGTAAAGAGTGTTAACAGTGCTTACTACAAGGCAGACGTGTGACATTCAATACTTTCAGATGGTTAAATTGATGACACGAATTAATCAGGCTTATAAATTTATTTTGTAGCTGCAGAGTCAGAATTCAGTATTTAGCAACAAATACTACCAAATAATTTTTAATCTAAGCAAGGGTTTTCTTAATGTGGCCAATAACACAGTGTGAGTGAATGTGTGTGTATGGGTGTTATGCAGGAGTGCATTCCGAAAATACACACATTTAAAAGTGCATTCCAAATCCTCAGCAAAAACTCTTTGCCCATAGTCCTTTATCCCTTTTAGAGCAAGGATAGAGATTTTTTTTTCCTTAGCCCCATAAGGGAAATCATAGTCATTTTTAAGTGCCTCTCCACAGGACTGTGTTTCTCTTCCTTTTGCCAGCTGATCCCAGCCTCTGTTGAATCTGCTGGACATACCAAGCTGCCAAAATCCACCCCCTCTGCAACTTGTGCAACACATCAAGCCACGAGCTTTAGTGCTTAACAGAGATGTAGTGAAAAGGCAAATGTCTTGGCAGCCATTTCAAATGAGTGTAAAACATCCCCAAACAGAACCTCATCGGATATCAACTCTGGCATTTGGGGGACTTGAAACCTGCCCAGTGCCATAATTTATTTTGCCAAGAGGTAAGAAATTGACTGGGGTTCAGAACGTAATCCTTCTTCAAATATTATTTCTGGGAACACTTTTCTCACCAAGCATGACCCCTCAAATTGAATCGTGCCTTCCCATCCCAGGCCTACATTCCTTAAGTTCTGTTCTAAAAGTAAATTGTTTATACAGGCAAGAAGAAAGCTGGTCTTATACTGCAGCAGAGAAAGATTTAGGATTTTTTTTCTAATAGTTTTTCACTCCTTTCCTTTTATTCCCCTCCAGATTACCAAAACAACTTTTATAGCTCACGTAATAAGTAGATCTTGTGAAAAAAACCCACCATACCAAATTCAGCTAACTCTTTTAATTAATCATGGGTATAGACTGTCAGGAAAACATGCAAAATTGCAAACCTCAGGTAATATGAAAGCCTCACTTAAGTGAATAATTTCATTTGCTTTTCTTTTCAAACATCCTCCTGATCTATTAATTGACAGAACATCTGCGCAAAAGAGTGTTAGTACAAGTATTTCGATCAATCATTGACACTTACTATTTACTATTTGCCAAAGACTATGTGTTTTATCCATTAATTGTTTGGACGACACTATGCTATTATCTCCCTTTTGCATGTGAGGATGAGGCATGGAGATGTAAGTAACTCGCCTAAGTCATACAGCTGTATGCAGTATCTTTTGACCCAGTAATCCCATGGCTGGGAAGAAAATAACTCAAAAGAAAGAGAAAGGAGCATGCACAAATATATTAATGGCTCTGAGATGTTAAATACCTTGCCCAAATCATTCAACTAGTTAGTGGAAGAACCATGTTGTCCACCAAGTGGTCTCCACGAGCACCATGCACTGACAGAACTGCAAAACTATACTACCTGCTCCAAGCTCTGGGGTTTATAAAGATGAACATGACACTGTACCTTCAGGAGTCTGCAGTATAGCACCAGGGATAAAATTAACATGGGAAAACAATTAGAAGACCAATAAAGGATGAGATGAGTGGTAGATACAATAGCGTGATTGAGCTGGAGTATTCAGAGATGTGTCCTGGAGGGAGAGACATGAGCCTAAAGCTGAGGGTGAAGAGGCTTTTGAAAACAGAAAGAAAGGTATGGCACTGATGAATAATAACTATCTGTTTTAGTTTGCTAAAGACTGCCAAAGCAATATATCAAAAATGGGTTGGCTTTTACAATGGGGATTTATTAACTTACAAGCTGATCATTCTGAGGCAGAGAAAAAATGTCCAAATCAAGGCATCAAGCAAGGCTCTCTCCCTGAAGATGTGGAGTGCAGGTAATCCTGGACTTCTCTGTCACATGGCAAGGCACATGGTGGCATCTGTGGTCTCTGCCTTTTCCTCCAGGCTCTGCTGCTTTCAGCTTCTGGCTGCTCCTTCTGTGGCTTTCTTTCTCCAGAATTCCACTGATTTCAGCTTCTTGCTCTCATGGCTTTCTCTCTCAGCTTCTGTTTGTTCCTCTCTGAACTCCTGGGTCTTTTCTCTCTCAGCTTCGGGGGGTTTCTCTCTGTATGTCTCTCAGTATATTCATCACATTTGTAAAGGACTCCAGTAAGATGATTAAGACTCCCCTGGATCATGCCCCAGTGAGGTAATCTAATCAAAGTCCCTTAACTGACGTGATCTAATCAAAAGGTACCATCTATAATAGGTTCACACCCACAGGAATGGATTAATTTAAGACATAATTTTCTGGGGTCCACAAAAGCCTCAAACTACCACATTTTCCTTTATTGGGCAGTTACTATATGACAGACAAGCTTTTAATTGTTCTATGTATCAACTAACTTAATCTCTCCGCTCATAAATGTACCACATCTGGAAGTTTAATGTCACCAGCTCAAAGAACCAGCTTTAAACTTGTATATAAAACTATAGAAGAAGACTGTTCCTATAGCTACACTGTAACTTGATAAGTGATTTCCAATGGAAAATATTTGCTTATTAATCCCTGAGTTCTTCCTGTTTTTGGAGATGGCATGGGAGGAGTAAGGAGAGGGAAGAAAGACAAAATGTGCTCCCATTTTACAGCCTCAACTCAATCAGCCTTGTAAAAACCCTACCCACCATTTGCCTCACTCACTGAATGTCTTCCCTGACTTTGTAATATTACAACAGCCACACCCACCCACACATTTGAATTCATATACATTTTTGAAATTATGAATTTCATAGTCAAGGGATATGAGGATATTTTTGCCATTAAGATAGAGCCCTCATTGGCCTCGTATTCAAGAGATGCTTTAAAATACATTCTCTCTGCAGGGTTTCATATTGAATATAGTCATATTATCTCATTTCATTATCAAAATTGTCCACAAACATTTATTTGCTGTTATTTGATCTGTTAAATAAGGATATGTTAAAGTCTCCCTCAATGACCATGATCTAACCAGCATCTCCTTGTGTTTCCAACTTTGTTTCTTCAACTAGTTTTAGCCTTTGTTATTTGGTACATAAAGATTCACAACTATTATATCTACATTGTGATTACACAACATATTTTGTGGATATAAAATAATCCTATTTGTCAAGTTTTTGCTTTATACAGTTTTAGTCTCTTCTATTTGGACATGGTATTTAATATCTACCTATTTGTATTATACATTCATGGATATAAAATAACCCTCTTTGTCAAGTTTGAATGTTACTTTGATATTCAGAATTTGCATTTGACTACAAGTCCATATAATAATGATTTAACTCAGTGAAGGCTTATTTCTCTCCTATGATGAGAAGTCCAGGCATAGGTGGTAGCTGGCTTTAGTTCTGAGGCTCAAGGATGAGAAGGTCCCAGTCTCTTCAACTTTTTTGACCTTTTTCTCATGGTCACAAGATAGCTATTGCGGCTTTAGCCTCATGTCCACTTTCCAGGATGAAAGGGCAAAGGGCAAAATGGCAAGCAGAGCTAAGCATACCTGAAAGGAGCTTTCAGGAAGTTCCACCTGACAATTTCTGCTCAATCTCATTGGCCAGAACTATATCACATGGTCACCCCATTTGCAAGGAAGGATGAAAAACATGGTTTTTAATCTGGACTCATTGCTGTTCTACCCTGAAATCAGAATTCATTCATTACTATGAAGGGGAGATTGGATATTATATTATCAAACAGCAGTCTCTGCCAGTGGCTACCCCTGCTTTCTTTTTATTGAGTTTGCCTATCCTTTTGTTTTTGTTTCTGCTTTTATTTTTAATCCTGAATCACTTACAGATAACCTACAGTTGATTTCATTTTGACTCAAAATTATATCACATTGTTTAATATTTTGTTTTATGCTTCCTTACTATCTCATATCTCTATCTATTCCTATATAGACTATGTTTACTCTAGCCTTTTTTATTTATAGCAATTTATAAGATATAAAAGCCATTTGTTATTTTACTGTTAATCACCCATTAAGTATCAAAGCTTTATTTATTGTTTCCCTATATGTAAAATGAAGAAATTAGCATTGCTTTTCTTTCTTCTCATCCCATCTTTGCCTATCTATCTTGGCTGGTATTGATGCACTCTGGAATTTTAAACCTAGCATATTGTCAAAATTACCATTTACCTTATGTATCTTCTCTTTCAATAATTATTTTGGAGGGAAGCAGGAGTGGTTCAGTCGATGGAGCCCCCGTTTACCATATGGGAGGCCCCAGGTTCGCTTCCCGGGGCCTCCTTGTGAGGGCAGGTGGGCCCGCGCAGCCTAGTGGGCTGATGCAGCAAGCCCTCACAACAGGAAGCGGGTGTGGCTCAACCGATAGAGCCCCTGTTTGCCATGTGTGAGGCCCCGGGTTCGCTTCCCAGGGCCTCCTTGTGAGGGCAGGCCGGCCCGCGCGGCACGAGGGGCTGGTGCAGTGGGACCTCACAGCAAGGGGAAGATAAGCAGACACGGAGAAGACGCACAGCGAATGGACACAGCGAGCACAGGCAGCAAGGGGGGGATAAATAAATAAATAAATAAATCTTTTAAAAAAATAATTATTATTATTATTTTGGAGATTTATATTATTTTACAATCATGTTTTCAGTTATTTAAATGTGTTCTATTTTTAACTGGTTTCATGAAATAATATCTGTGAAAAACTATTGTTTCATACCCTGGTTTCCTTATTCTTAAAATACATCAAAACATCTCTCAGATAAATGAAGTATATCTGGAGAATTTCTTGCAGGAATGATATTTGTATAGTATCTGGAGATATCTCTTTATCTGGAGAAAATATTTCCCTTGTCTTTATATATAGCAATATCTTGTTTGGATTCAGAAATCATTGCTTTAGGAAAGTTATTTTTCCTATGATAGCTTTGTTGCTTCTGTACAATTTATTTTCTTTTTCAAGAATGCATATTACTCTCTGGGCCATTCATCTCTATATTTGTTGAAGCATATTTCATATTGTTCTAGTTGGCCCCCAAGCCCAAGCAGTGGCTGAACTCAGCATCCCTCTCAGTTTCTGTTGCCCCTGCACCAGGACCAGACCAGTTCAGCCACACTGCCAGCTTTGTTTGCTGGGGATGCTACACATACTCTGGGGTCTACCATTGCTACTGCTTTTAAAAACTACCTACGCTCACCATATAAACAGAATTCAAGCATGGAGTATTTACTGTTTGCTGAAGGATCTACTCTCACCACCAGCCTTCATCCCTCCAAATGGGGAAATGTTAGGAGAATTCTGCCAGGATTCTTTTACATACTTTCCAAGAAGAATTGTTTCTGGGCAATAGAAGTGTTACATCTACTAAATCAGCACAAATTCCTCAAGTTTTATTAATATTAACTAGTCTCCAATCCTTATGTAAGCTTTCCTGATTTATAAATACCCTTTGTTGTTTCTGTGAAAGACCGTAAGATGAAGGTGTAAGTTAAAAAGTTGGCTTCTTACCTGAAAATTCCAAGTCGGTAGAAATAATGAAAAACACAATAGTGGCTACTATTTATTGTACTTTTTATGAACCAAGACTGCACCAAGTATTTCACAGATATTATTTCTTGTAATTTTACATCCAGACTATAAGGGAAGTATTGATCACCTTTATCCTGCCATAGATGAGGAAAGAAAGAGATTAATGTGCCCAAATTTAGCCAACTAGCAAATGGCAGAGTCAGGATTAGAACCCAATTCTGTTGGAATCTGCAGCTTATGTCCTAAAATTGTGTATTATCCTGCCTCCCATAGGAGGCAAAAAGGCATTCAGAAACCATTGCTATGAACCTCCAACTGGGCAAATTTCAGGAATTGAAGCCAAGATCTCAACCATAAAAAGCAATTGCAACACCACTGTCTTAGTTTGCTAAATGCTGCCCAAGCAATATACTAGAAATGTTTTGACTTTTATAATGGTAATTTATTAAGTTTAAAGCTTACAGTTCTGAGGCTGTGAAAGTGTCCAAATCAAGACATCATCAAGAGATGCTGTCTCACCAAGTTGCAAAAGTTGGCATTCAGGCATATGGCAGCATTATCTAAAGATGCCTTCTATCAAGCACATGGCAGGGCCCAATGCAGGTCGCTCATCTCTCCCCTCTCCTCCAAGCCTCATCTCTTCAGCCTCAAGGTTCCCCACAGGCCTAGGCTCTCAGGGGCCTCTTTCCATGCCTCTGTGCTCTGATTTTCCAGGCAGCCTTCTTGTAGTGTCTCTGCCACTGTGTCTTCCTGTGTCTCTGCTTTCAGTCCTCCATTTGTAAAGGACTCCAGCAAGAGGACCGAGAAAAGGAACATCTGACTTTCAATCTAGTGACACATATTTCAGAAATAATTTTGTTTGACATGAGTCAAAGTAGCTATGGTTTTTATATTTCAAGCCTTGAGGTGATGGAAGGAACACAAAGAAGGGAACAAAATAGATCAGATCCTGGTTCTTCATAACTAGCTGTGTGACTTTAGGCAAATCATTAAACCTCTCTGAGTTTTCTGTCCTCACCTACAAAGTGGGAACAAAAATCATTAGCCAATAAGGTTTCTGAAAGGGTCAAATATGATAACATAAGTTGGAACATAGTTCTTAGCATATAGAAGCATAGTTCTTAGCATATAGAAGTCCCTTTACAAATGTTATTTCCTATAGTAAAACCCCACACTTAATGAAACAAAAGGAAGAAAAATGTCCATATTCAGCCATATTTTCACATCAAAGGAGATCATGGCTCACTGGTGATGGTGAGGGTGGCTACAGAACCGGCTGTTGGTATTGAGAAAGACAAGAGTCCATATACAGAGGTGAAATCTCAGAGAGGGAAGGAGTTAAAATATTTTCCTCCATCCACACTTTGGAGTTTTATAGCTCTTCGGATATCTGGGTCCATGGCTTTGAAACCCTCAGAATAGCCTCATATGTCTAGCCTGTGGACCTCAAAGAATGCAATTTATTATGATGATTATGTTATTCTCTCATTGAGACACAATTTACCCATCATTTGGATGGACAAGCCTAGAATCTTGAATCCCCGGTTTACCCTCAACCATCCGGCATGGCAGAAACAGCCTCCTCTTCCCAGAGGAGAGCAATCTTCCCTTCAATGATCTCATAGGATAACTACATGTTCTCCTCAAGATCTGCCCCCATGATCCTTCATTGCCTTCAGGCAAATGACAAGGGTCAAGTCTCAGCCCAGCTTTAGAAGGCAAGAAACAATCCTTGCACCAAGAGGAATTAGTTTATACATCAAAGTAATTACAAGACCTGGCTAATATATACCAATAAGAAGGGAGAGAACTTGTGTGGGAGTGGATCTTCAGAGTAGCAGAGCAGAGGGAGAAAATGTAAGGCTAGACAAAGGATAATTTACTGACCTAGGGACACTCATCTGTGATTCAGGATATAATGTTCCAGCAAGGACACCTGGAACTTGTCCTGTTAGACTTCTGGGATGGCTCCTTGACTTGAGTACAGTGTTGGCCTACAGTAAAAGAGGTAGAGGTGACAAATCTTCCCTAGCATAGTATTGAGAAAGATGAATCCAGAGGCTTAGGGAGGTAGAAACACATTTACTACACAAGATCTAAGAACTCATAATCTGACTATGTTCTTGAGACCTCTCCTCACTAAGGCAATACAATATTTACTGATAAGGGGAGCATAGACATCTTTAGGAAGCTTGGTAGTGGATGTCCTCAGAAGGCTGAGGTGGATGGTGGGAGATGCTGCCATGGAACTGATCTCCAAAGTTCCAATGGGGATGATGGGACTCTGTAATGGCAAGCACCAGGTGGAAGAACTCAGCCTTTAGAGGCAAGGTAGGTACAATCACCGTAATGGACAGCATGGCTGGGTGGCAATCAGAAGGCTTCACCCAATGATCCAGTGATCATGGTGTTCCTAGGATTGAGATGGTTCACTGTTTCCTAGGGCTGCTTAATGAATTACCACAAACTTGGTGGCATGAAACAACAGAAATGTATTCTCTCACAGTTCTGGAAGCCAGAAGTCCGAAATCAAGATGTTGGCAGAGCCACACTCCCTCTGAAGGCTTTAGCAGAGAATCCTCAATTTCTACTTCCTGCTTCTGTGTGCTCCAGGCTTCCTTGGCTTGTAGCAACATAACTCAATGTCTGCCTCCATCTTCACTTGGTCTTCTCCTCTGTGTCTCCCCCTCCTTTCTCAGTCACTGAATTTCAGGTCCACCCTAAATCCGATATGATCTCCTGTCAAGATCCTTAACACAATTACATCTGTGAAGACCCTCTTTGCAAAGACGGTCACATTCACAGGTACCAGGGATTAGGACTTGAATTTATCTTTTGGGGGGACAAAAATTCAACCCACTATATTGACTATGGTATTGCTTAACTTGTATTGACTGGTATCTGCCACTGCAATGGAAAATAAAAGTCTCTCTCTGAGACCTAATCTAGTTTGCAGACCCAGAGCCTATTAGTTGAAGGGAAGTCTAGGTCATCAGAAAGGATCCTGAGTACAACTACAAGCAGAATGGTAAATGTTCCTTTGATACTTCCCCAAGGGATCTGCAGCCATTTGTCATGTTAACAGTGTGCTGGGAAAGGGAACACCCTGACTTTTTGAAGACCATTAGATACAGAGTCTGAGCTAACACTAATAGCAGAGGACTCAGCTGCCATTGCGATGCTTCATTTAGAGCAGGAGCTTATGGAGGTGAGGTGTTAAATGACTGTATATCTTGAATCCATCTCACAGCTGCCTAATGGGTTATTTCCCCAAATTCTGAGTATATAATTGGAGTAGAAATACTTAGCAGCTAAGAGAATCCTCATATTTATTTGTTTTCCAACGTATGGAGTAAGAGACATCATGATAGGAAATGTCAAGTAGAAGCTCCTGAAACTACACTCCACCCTGCCCAACCAAGATAATAAAATTGGGAACCTTACCACCATCAAAAAATGTAAAGAATACAACTGGAGGGTCATCTCATCACATCCATGTTTAATCCAACAATCGGATAATGATAGTGAATTACCATATCATGGATGGTGAAAAACAATGACAAATTTCCATGAACTTATCCAGGTAGTTGTCCTGATCAAAGTCACTCTGGAAGATGTGATATTTGCACTAGAAAGATCAACACAGCTTCTGGTACTGGGTATACAGCTATCAAACTGGCAAATGTATTCTTCTTACTTCACAATAGGGAGAATCAAAGGTAACTTAGCTTCACATGACAGAATCAGCAGGACACATTCACTGTCTTGCCCCAGGATGATGTTAACTCCTGTTGACATTGCACAGAACATTTTGCTGATCCACTATATTATTGACAACATGCTAATTAGACCAAGTGAGCAAGATAATGTAGTAATCACTCGTGTGCCAGAGGTGGGAGATGTGGATACCAAACACATGGTGAACTTTTCTTAGAGATAGAGTAGTCTGGGGTATGCTGGGCTATCTCTTCTAAGGCAAAAGACTAATTGCTGCAGCCTTCACTTTCTACCGGTAAGAAAGAGACATGAGACTTTCTGGACCTTTTTGGATTTTATAAGAAGCATTCACCACACTTGGGAATGCTGTCTTTACCCACTTATCGTACGTCTTAGGCTGGATTCTCCCAGAAGGAGATGTTCAGATAAGGATGTGAGTACAAGTACTCTATATGAAAGGTGATACTAGGAAGAAATGAGACAGAAAAGGGAAGGAAGCTGTGATGGTTAAGTTCATGTGTAAACTTGGCTAGGTTATGGCCCCACTGCTTGGTCAAGCAAGCACTATCTGGTTGTTACTGTGAGGATATTTCATGAATTTAAATCATTACTCATTTGATTGCATCTATGGTTGATTACATCTAAAAATCAACAAAAGATATTGTCTTTAGCAATGAGAGAAGTCTCATCCAATCAGTTGAAGGCCATAAAAGAAGAAGTGGTGATTTCAGCATTCATAAAGAAGAATTTCTATCTGTACTTCAGCCAGCCAGCCTCTCCTGGAAAATTCATTAAAACCTTCATCGGAGTTCCCAAATTGCAGCCTGCTCTACAGAATACAGTCATGTCAATTCCCGTGGTTGTGTGGGACAATTCCTGTAATTAACCTCTTAATATTTACATGCACACACATATACACACACACATATCCTGTTGGTTCTGTTGCCCTGGAGAACCCTGACTAATACAGAAGCCAGTATAGGGTGCATCATCAAGCAATTTTTCACTCTGGGCTCAATCTTACTGGGTAATTCTGGAAGACAGAGTTATGTTCTGTCAGAGTTATCCCAAAAAACTGGGGAGCCCACCTATAATTAAGTCATTGATGCTCTGGCACTAAAGGTTTGCACTGTGCATGGACTAAGAATGCTCCTGCAGCCAGTAAAAACCCTCATGCAGTGAGTCACAGGTATTCACAGTAAACAGTCTTTCAAGTGTATAGGTGAAGGCCAAGGATGTCTAGCCCAGACATTGAGATTGCCAGATACATACAGTGACTTATAAGGGCTGCCAGTTTCAAATGTGGCCAGAACCAGAGAGGACTCTGAAGCAGGTCCAGATTGTAGCATAAACTGCCCTCCCACACAGGCCACATGACTCAGTAGTTGCAATGGTGATGAAGGTATCCATAGCAAATAAGAATGCTCCACGAACTCTCTAGCAAGGCTCAGCAAGAAAGTTGCAGCACAATGCTCCAAGGGTTCCAAAGTAAGGCCTTCTTTAGCAGAGACCTGCTCTTCATTTGAAAAATAGCTATCATGCAGAAGACTAAATGACTGTGCTCAAAACTATCCATCATGAGCTGGGTATTGTCATATCCACCAAGTCATACGGATGAGCAAGCAAAGCCCAAATTTATTGTATAATGGAAATGATATATTCAGGGTTGGGCTCAAGCAAGTCCATAGTTAATTTCATGGACAAGGAACGCAGACTCTCACACCACCCACCTCCATTGCCCTTATGCCTCTCCCTGTGGCTTCATAGGACTCTTTGAATCTTCTTGCCCTAAGTATTCGTTCATCTTCTTTGGAATTCAATTTGTCCAATCAAGCTTGGAGATTTCAACAGTTCTTGATTTCAGCTATACAGAGGACTGAAGAAATGCTTGGCTACTTCAGATGCTCTTTAAGCATCTCATCAGGGTTCAGCAAGCCATGTAGATAGCAGATAATGTAAGTCCCAGCTTCCTTCCTTCCGTGACTGCAGTGGGGAAAGCTGCCAACAAATCCAATGGCTCTCTATTGATCTAAAAAGAACTAGTTTGGAAAGGGTTTTCTGAGACATTTCCAAATATTTCATTATCTTCCTTTTTTAAAGCTGAGAAGGAATTTAAGCTTATGGAGAATGCTTATACCCACCTATAGCTACCAGACATTATACTGTATGTTTTACATATTGAATCCTATTACCCCTGTAATGTAGATTAATATTAGACCTATTTTACAAATGAGAAATCCTAAAGTCACAGAGTCAGTGAACAGTGGGGCAAGGATTTTAACTCTGAGCATGGAACCCCACGCTTAATCACGATATTGAATGCCTGGTCAGCTGCTGGGGAGACCTTGCCCCAACTGAATCCTCCAACCCTGAGAATCTCCCATCCTCAACCATTTCCATCCCCAGACCCCTGAAGGAGGGGAGGAGCTTAGAAAGACCTACCTTGTTATGTACCACCAGTAAAGTACACTCTGCCCAGTCTAAAAAAAAAATTTCTAGAGGCAGGCAGTCCACAATCATCAGAGAAACAGCTTTCTCCTATTTTGTTGTTCTACTATCCTCAATACATGGCTTTTCCACCTCACTCTCCAAAATAGCGACCTTGATATTTTTGTGATCCTCTCCAAAGAAAGATTGAGTAAGGACAATTCTCTGGAGAAGAGGACAACTGTGAGGCATTAGCAGCCAACACTCTCAGCAGCTAGGGAGGGGATGGAAGTTCCAGCCCAGTAAAGGGAATCTGGCAGGGCATCAACAGTGTACACTACTTGGTCCAACCATCAAATCCACATTCTAACCAGAAAAAAAAAAAAAAGGGAGGTACTTGTTGTCTTTAAGAACATTTCCCAGAAGATATGCATACTACACATATGTATCTACACATATTCCTTTCATTAGCAGTTAGTCACATGGCCACAAACACAAAAGAGAAAGTGGAAAACAGTCTTTATTATAGATGGCTATTGGCCCAGCCATCCAGCCATAAATTTTATCCAGCCATAAATTGGTAGTTTTTTTATTAAAGACATTGGGGACAATTAGCAGTCTATAGTCCATGTTGCTAATTTGATCCTCAGTGCTCCTCTCATGACAGGGCATCTGCACTTGCTTTGGGCTTCCAGCCATTTCAGTAACCTTCACAATGACCCGGCACTGGCCCTGGGAACCTCCATGTTGAGGTGTGATCATTGTATTATCTCCACCTATCAGGAGCCTTCTTACACCTGCAACTTATAGTCTCCATATGATCGTGCTCAAAAGCCATGGATTTCCTCTGCTACCTACTTAGGATTCCCACTCTCAATTCCAGTTTCTGGGTCCCTGCTACATCTCTTTTTCTCAGGTGACTGATAAAAATATGGCATCACTTTTAGGGGAAAACTGTTCCCCATACATATTTCAATGTAGTTTTACACATATTTGCCAACAGCTACTACAATTTTGTACAATTTAATAGAAATTATAACTTAATAAAATTCCACACTCATAATAACCAGAGAGTGGTTTCCTTACACATGCAGAGGGCAGCAATTGTAAGTTGCCCAGTGCATGGAGAATACTTTCCTTTTTTAATTCTAGGGTTAAGAATCTATTGCAATACTGTATAGGCAACAGATATACTAAATCGTGGGGATAGGGATGAGGACATTTTGCATCAGATTTTTAAATTATGAATCAAATCACACAAAGATATAAAACCCTAATGGGGAAAAAAAGTTAAGCACATGAACAAAAGTAGAAACACAAATGGGCAATAAATCTATGAAGAAATGTTCTACTTCATTATCTTAGAATACAAATTAAAGAAACGATCAAACATTTTTTATCTTTTGCCTTTCCAATTAGTAAAGTTTAGAGAGAACTATAGAGACATGGAAAAAGAGGCATTCTCAAGCTAAACTGGTTGAAGTTGAAACTTATACCTTTTCAGAAGCCAATATGAGAAAATAATCAAAAATACTTTTAAAAAATGCTTTGAGCCTAGGAATCCCACTGCTGGGAATTGAACAAGTATGAAAAATGCACAAGATTATTCATCTCAGATTTGTTTAAATAAAAGAAAACCTAAATGTGCAATGTTAAATGATTGGTTATATGTTATTGGACATCTATGAAGTGGAAGACCGTGTAGGCATTTGAAACTATGAGGGAGAACTATAATCATTGACATAGAAAGATAGTTATGCTATATTTTAGTTTAGAAAAAAATGTAGCTTACATAACAGTACATGCTCTTTATACAAAACCGTTTCTGTAAAATGTGTATAAATACATATTTCATTTAAATATTTGCAGCATAAACAATCTGAGAGGACATGTTACCAAATGTTACCTGTGATTTTCTCTGGGAAGCAGGATTTTTGATTATTTTATTGGTTATTTTTTCTTTTTGCATAGCTGTATATTGTAAGTTTTCCACACAGAATGAAAATTACTTGAGAAACTACTTTTAGTTTACTTATAAAATATCTAAAAGAATATAGGATTGAATATTTACCAATCATTTAGTGAAGAAATTACTTTCTAAGTGATAGAAGTCACAAACGAAAAGACTGACTGGTTACCAAAAATCACAATTTTTGCATGTCAAAAGTAAAATAAAAGGCAAGCAGTCTTGGAAAAAAATATTTGCAACAGTTATACCAAAATCTCATACAATACCATCAGAAAAACACTCTAAAAGTTAAATAGGAAAATAACATGAAACACAACAACAGATAATTCACAAAATGGGAAAACCAATAAAGAACACATTTAAATATCAATTTCATAATCAATTTATTAAGTAAAATTAGAACACAGCTTACTAAATTGATAATAATTACATTGAGAATTGTGTGATGCAGATTCTATTGCACAATGTTTGTGGCCATTTAAATTGCTGCAATACTTTTGGGAAGCCTTTTGGCAATAATCATCAAAAGCTGGAAAACTGATCAGCATTTGACCTAGTAATGACCTAGGGAAACAATCCAATTAAAGAAAAAGCTACAAAAAGGAAGGTGTTTATGGTACTATTTTTATAATAGTATTAGAGGAAATAATCTAAATGTCAACAATCAGGGAATGCTTAAATAAACTGTTGGCAAATCTATTCAACAGAATATAATACAACCATTAAAATGAAATACATGATGATAACATAACAGCATAGAAAAATTCTTATGTTATGTGCCAAAAACAGGATGCTAAATTGCATGATATTTTCAGAGTATGGTTAAAATAGAGACTGGAACAAAATGGTCAGAAAATTAATTCTTAAATTTTATTGCCTGTTGTCTCTATTGTCAAGACTGTTAATAATGTACTTTAAGTGAGAGCTATGAAAACTATGTAGCAACATTGAAAATTACAATACAATGTTTTCTGAAACGTGATGATCAATTGTAAGTATGTATTCATTGCAACAACATGATATGTTCTTAGGAAAACTAAGTCTGCTTTCATAATGAATTTATGGGTAAATTTTTATCTCATCTAATATTCCAAATTGTATAATTTTATAAAAATAACTTATTTAGAAGTAAAAAATAGGCATGGAACAGTATATCAATAAATATACTTTCTTGAGCTAAAATAACAAAAGTCTGTGAAATGTAAATAGTAATACAGAAGCTCATATCTAAATTTACTATCTTTCTTTCCCCTTGTGCTCAAAGCTACAAACCATTAGCCAATGTTAAGTTTTCTTAACAATTAGAAAGTACTCTGGCAATGATTTTGACAAGAATATAGGAGAGACAGACAGACATTCGTGTTTTGCAAACCAATTTCTGACTGGCATTAAGTAGCTTGAACTCCTGGGGTGAGGAAATTATGCCATTTTCCAGTTCCTTAGTATTTCCTAATGTTTTCAATGATCAGTCTGCCACAGCCTGGCCTGGATCCCAGAAAAGACAATGCACAAACTTTCTACATCTTCCTTGTCCTGCAATCCAGCTAATGGAAAAGAAAAGAGGGCCCGTGGTCCTGTTCTCTTCCATGTGCCACCTGTTCACACATGGCTTTGGAATGTTCCCCGTCCTCCATACACAGTGTCGTTGCCATCCTTGAGATGACCAAGGAGGCATGTGTCATGACAGCTTGGCCTCCGGGTGCCCGGCTGGGAGCCACACCTCCCATTCATGGACAATGGGTAGGACTCAAACACTGACTCGAAGCAACCTTGTTGTGTTCTTCTCTGTTTGGTATCACAGTTTTCAAGATGCATTTGAGGGAAACTGGAAAACAAGCAGTAAAGGAAAATGATGGCTGCCTGACGGTTTGGCCTTTCAGGCTTAGTAAATAGCCATGACTTACACCACCATGCTGTACAATGGCCATAATCTTTTCCATAAGGCCTTCATCATGTTTTCAGCTGCTTGGTAAAATTTAGTCCCACTTGCTGACCTCACCTCTTGGGGCTTATTTAAATGTTCAGGTATTTTTCCAAGCAGCCTGGTGGTGTCGCTACAGTTCTCCAGCCCAGGCATTCTTAATATATTCTTAGCAGTGATGCAGAAGACCAATGACATTTTGCTCCTGGGCAAAGTGAGATTTGATGAAACCCATTCCCTCCAAGACTATTTGGCAGAGAATTCAAATGCTAAACTAATTTCTAATCATAACGATGCACAATGCATCTAACTGAAAATCCACCCTACCCTCTCCCACTCAAGAGAGCCTTCCAGAATATCAGTGCACAAATGACAGTCAGACAGATTCTCTTATCATAAAGGAAATGTTCAAGCCACTGAAATGCATTCACAATTCAAATTATTAATAAGCAGGCACTGTCATCATTAGTAATAAAACTGTGACGGTGTTCAGAGGCACTCTTTAGGACTTACTGCCTTAACTACTCAGCAGCCAAGGACCATTCTGACCTCGAAAGCCATCAGTGTGGAGCACACATGGCCTCCACGCTTGCTATGAAAGTGCTGAAGGAGGGTTGAGCCCTTTGTGGCTTCATTTCCAGTTCTTCACAAAGCTGTGTGGTATTCCTACCATTCTTTCCAAAGCTGATAGTCCTGCAGAATCAAACTCATGGTTTTCCCCTCTTTGTCAAGAGCTATATCCATCACAGGCTATGAAAGCGCAAAACCCAGCAGAAAAAGTTCAGTGGTGACATCAAGCCAGCTGTAATTCAAGATCCGAGCAGCAAAAGCTGTGCTTGGCTTCCTCACCTTCCCCAGATGTTATCTGTTGCCCGTTGTATCTCTTTCCCACACCATAGCAAATCCTGCCAACTATGATTTGTGGTTATGTTTATTTTGAACTATATCACACAGGCAAAAGAGTATATAATATGTATAGTTTGAAAAATAATTTTTAAAGAAGAAATACCCATGTACACCTGGCTTAAGATACAGAACATTACCCGTAACTTGGAAGCCCTCTCCTGCTTGTAGCCCCTCGCCCCATCATCACCTCACCCCCTACTCGAAATTTTGTGATAATTATTCCTTTATTTTTCTTTAAGATTTTATTATCTATATTGGATGCCTAAAAATGCATCGTGCTGCTTGGTTCTAGCCGATGTTGAACTTTATATAAATGGAATCACACTACATATATTCTTCTGTGACTGACACAGAAGTAACATTAGTTTCTGAGATTCCTCTAGCTTGGTATCTCTAACTGTAGCTCAGTTATCTTTACTGCTATATAGCATTCCATTGTATGACTACACCGTTCTTTGTCCTCTTGAAATGTTTCCAGTTTTTGTTTGCTTGTTTACTTTTTTTAAAAATTGCTTCTGTGAATCTCTTGAAGCTGTTTCATAGTGCACAAGAGCAAAGGCTTTGTAAAGGTTTTCCTTAGGAGTGGAATTGCTGATTCATTGGGTAGCTACGTATTCAACTTTATAATGAAGCTCATTTCCACATGCCATGGCTTTGTTGCTGAGCAACCTATTCTGTTCAACTGGTCTTTTCATCTATTCCCGCACCAATACCACACTGTCTCAATTACCTTAGCATTTTTAAAAGTCACGGTAAGGAAAATCACAGCATCTTGCTCCTCTTCAGGAATGCTTTTATTCTTCAGGAGGCCTTTACTTATCCAAATACATTTTAGCATCTGTTGACAAGTAACTCTAAAATAAGCCCAGTTTGGACGTTAATTGTAATTGTACTAAATCTATGATTAAATATGAAGGGGACTGACATCTTTCTACTCTATACCTTATGAAATGTCTCTCCTTTTACTTAGAACTACTTTAATTCTTTTAATAAAGTATAGTTTTTTCATGACTTGCACTTCATTTTTATTGATTTCTGTGTACTTTATAATTTTTAGTTATTATAAAGTATAAACTTCTTGGAAATTACATTGTCTGATTTGCTTGATTGTTGGTGCAGGGAATTCAATTTTCTTTGGTATGCAGCAAGCTTGCTAAGTACAACCATTAATTCTAATAATTTATTCAAAGACTTTGGTATTTTTACACAATCATTTCATTTTTAATGATGACAGTTTTAATTCCTCCTTTCCAATTACTAATCTCTAACATTTTTTGTCTGCCGCCCTATACTGGCAAGGACCTCCAGTAAAATGTCAAATAGACGTGGTTACAGCAGACATCCTTATTCTTCTTCTGATCTCAGAGGGAAAGCTTTCAACATTCTGCCATTAGCTATGACTTTTGATCTAGGTTTTAGAGTTGCCCTTGACCAAGTTAAGAAAGTTCCCTCTATTCCTAATTTGGTAAGAATTTGTAGCATGAATGATTCTGTTAGCCAAATGAGGTTGCTAATACTGAACTCAAGAACTGAAAAGAAATAAATTCCTAGCAGACATGGGAAGGCCCCACAAGGCAGACCCCTCCTCAGTATCTGGCATGAGAGCAGAGAACTCATGCACTCTGCAGACAGCACTTTCATAAAAGAAAGGAGAACACATCACTTATTCTTCCAAAATTTAGCCACCAAATGAGTAAATTCACGTCCCCTCATATAGAGTAAGTAAAAAGGCTGATCAAGTTCTCATTACAAGAGGGATGAAAAACAGTGGGGAGCAGCAGTCCCCTAAGTGCATCCCATTCAATGATGAGGAATTGGCACACACAGAAGAACCTGCTTTGTAGGAAACTCCTGGGGCAATGGGTGCGGAATGAGGGGAATTGAGGAGAAATCCATTGTCCTACTTAATTTCTCAACAAATATGCAAAGAATGAAGAAATGCAGTCATTCCCATTTCCAACCATCTTCTTAAGAGGTGAGAACAGTCAGACAGATTCTCTCCTAACTAAAGTTTGAACCAGTCTGTACAAACAAACAAAAGCAAAAATGTCTGTCTCTACAAAAGGATAAATATTGTATGATACCACTTATAAGAAATATCAACAATAAGAAAATTCATAGAAACAGAAAGTAGATTAGAGGTTACCAGGGGCTGGAAGGAGGGGATGTGGGGAGTTATTGTTTAATGGGTACAGAGTTTATGTTTTGAGTGAAGAGAAAGTTTAGGTAATGGATGGAGCACAACATTGTAAATGTGACTAATGCCAATGTGACTAATGAATCGTACACTTAAAAATGGTTACAGTAACAAATTTTATGTTATATATCTGTGTGTGTGTGTATAAAAACAATTTTTTTTAAAAAAATCTGTCTCTCTAATCTATCCTCCATTGAGCAGTTAGCTTTCAAACTTTCTTGATAATGGTCCACAATAAGAAATACATTTTACAAGATGGCTTAGCCATGCACCACACTCATATATAAAACTGAAACAAAAATTGCACAGCACAAGTCATACCCTTACTTCACATAAAACACTAAAGGGCTTCTGAGCTTTACTTTGCTCATCTTGGCCTGTCTGTAATATATGTCTCAATCTAGTAAGGAGTTTGGAAGCAAGCAAAGTGGAACCCCCACACCCCACCCCCCGCCCGCCCAGCCGATCCCATTTACCATAAACTAGCACCCGGTGAGCGTTGGTTGCTACATGCTCACAGCTGCACCTTTTTCTGCATAATTACCCTTGACCTACAGAAGCCATCTTGCCTGGAAATGCCCAGGAGGCACCCTGGGTCCTATTCATGTGGCCCACATCCGATGACTGATTGATGTGGAGGACAAAAGCTCAGCCCTATCCCCTCAAGTTGGGACAACGCTATGGTGCATTTCTCCCCCAGAGTTCCTAGGGAATCAGACTGAAGCTAGACTGGGCTTAGTTTCTCTCCTGCCCTGTCCTGCTTCCCTCAGTTGCTTAGTGATTTTTCTTAAGATCACTTCCTCAATAAATCACTTGCACAAGATTCTCCATCTCAAGCTCTGCTTATGGGGACCCTGACCTAAAGCAGGGAGCTAAAAGCCAGAAAGGAAAAAGAAGCATGTTTGAGATATTCCAAAGCCGCTTAGCAGCTCTGCCCAATTTTGTTCTTATATGTATTTCATCATCTCTATGGTAAAAGTCTCATCATATTAAAAATATTTCACCTATCCACTAAAATCCCCATTATACGATTCAGTGATGAGTCCAATTGTTGCACTATGGTCAACTAAACTCTGACCCTGCCGCTGAAGGATCCATTTTTCAATTATTTGCATAACCTGTGAATTGTAGTCATGTGTAGCTGCATCTTGACCTTTTCATTATGCCATAATTTGATTAGCTGACCATTTAATTTCTCCATTGTTAGTGGCCTCCCTGCCTTGTACACAAAAGACAAATGACCAACAAAAACAGAATACAGGAAAGGTCAGGAAAGTAGAAGGTATGGTCATATTTCATGGAATAATCTATGAATTACAATTCTGATATATCATCCTCTCAGTGAGAATAGGCACATAGCAGAAAATACATTCTTTCCCATCCTAGTAACACCCACCCATTTGCAGGCTAACCAAATGATAACTCAGAACATCCTTACAGCTTTGACAAACGTTGCTCAGTTTTTCTCTTATGATTAAAATCCTGGGTCTCTTAAGTAATAAAATGCTAATGGCATTACAGGCTCACCTATATATGGTATCTTATTTTTTTCAACTTCTTCTATTTTGAAATAATTTCAAACTAACAGGACAGTTTTAAGAATAGTACAAACCCCATAAAGAGAACTCCAACATTCCCCCACCCCACCTCCAGATACCCAGATTCACCAATTTTAAAATTTTGCCGCTTTTGCCATATCATTCTATCTACTTATTTCCTGAATATTTAAGATCAAGTTGCGCACATCATACTCCTTGAACACATAATACACCCATGTACATATCCTACAAACAAGAATATTCACTATGTAATCACCTTAAGTACAGTTATCATTTTTAAGAAGTTTAATGTTGATATAAAGCTTACATTCCATATTCCAATTTTTCCACATGTCCCAATAATGTCCTTTTGAGCCTTTCTTAGATTCCACCCAGTAACATGCATTGCATTTAATAGTCAGTACCTCTTTAGTTTCTTTTTCTTTTTTCAAATTGTGGAAACATATATTTAACATAAATCTTCCCATCCTAACCCCTCCCAAATATCCCATCCAGTGGGATCAAT
>JAQZBX010018021.1:0-35017 GCA_029593785.1 Cabassous unicinctus | reverse complement strand
GAGCCGGCCTGCCCTCACAAGGAGGCGCCGGGAAGCGAACCCGGGGCCTCTCATATGGTAAACGGGTGCTCTATCCATTGGGCCACACCCTCTTCCTGCCGTGAGGTTGCTGCACCAGCCCACCACACCGCTCAGGCCGGCGTGCCCCCACAAGGAGGCCTCAGGACGGGAACCCCGGCCTCCAATATGGTAAATGGGGGCTCTATCCACTGAGCCACACCCGCTTCCCTGCACTTGCTTTTTAAACCACTAATTATTCCACCCCTTTGCTAATGGCATGAGAGGAGTTCCAGCTGTTTGCTGTTTTGATTGATTACCCAACACATCAATCTACCTGGTGGGCCCAATGATAATGTCCCTGGAGCATATCAGAGACTTCTCCTGGTTTCCAGAGGGAATCTCATTCTGCATGGCAGAAAACTCACGAGGTTCTTCCAGCAGCCATCTTGGGGGTATTGATATCCACATGGACTTCTTACCAGGTTCCAGATCCATCTATTGATTTCTTATTTAGCCTGCTTCAAAAGCAGGAAGTTCTCTGCCTGATGCACTTAAATGACCAATTTCTGAGATACCAGGGTTTCAAAGGGAGAATTTATTGCCAAGCACAAGCAAGGAGATCAGATAGCCTAGGGCCTCGAATCTGTCTCCTGAACTGCAGCAACACTGAAAGTTTTGTAATATCAAAAGATGAGCAAGTTTTAGGATAATGAGGATAATGGCTGGAGATAAGGAAGAGGAAGCTAGAGATGATACAATTTTTGGGCATGTGCGGATTGATTACAAGCCTAGTTACAGAATGTATGTAAGAAAATGGTGACCCTAAAATGATAGGCCTGATAGTTAGTATTATAATGAGGTACAGATCTCTTATAAGTTAAGGTTTAAGTCACTGCATATGCCAGACAGCCCAATTTTGGGTAGACCCAGTTCTGGATAATAATACATTATATATTATATTGTATAATATATATTATAATATATAAATATTACATTATATATAAAATATAATATATTATAATACTATAATAATAATAGCTTGGGAATGAGATGGGTTATTTCTGGGCTGACTCAAGTTCCTTCATTAATAAATATTAGGGGGAGCAGATGTAGCTCAAGTAGTTGAGCACCTGCTTCCCAGGTATGAGGTCCTGGGTTCAAACCCTGGTATCTCCTAATAAACAAACAAACAAACAAACAAACAAACAAACATTAGGGGCTGTCTTTGTGATCACAAGACTCCAAAGTTGTAAAACAAGAAAATGGGGTACGAGCAGGATCTGTCACAGGTTTTTACAATCAGAAGATAAATGTTATTTAGGTTTATAATCATATCAAAGATCAAGGCATCTGGGTTACAGTTCAGTGAATTTCAGAAATTTCATGTATTTACTTTTCAATATTCTATAATATAGTAGAAGGTAAAAGGCATCTATATAATGATTCAGTAATCATAATCATTTGTTAATTCCTAACTTCTCAGTTACAATATCTTTTCCTCTCTTAATAGGGTCAATCAACTTAGAACTTACCATTCTCTGGTAGAATGTCAAAACATTCCATGAAAAAAGAATTATACAACTATTTCTAGAATAAGCCAGGGAACATTTAAGGTCATTCTTCTGGAACTTCAAATTTCAGAGATTTAAAAATATGTGAAAAATGTGGCTATCTTTTTCTCTACATACTTTCATAGTCATAAACAAAAGGAACAGATAGCAAACTATTTTGTAAAAATGAATTTATTCTAAGAAAGCTATTGGTAATATTCTTAATAATTCCATAAATTTACAAAAGAAAGAAAACAAGATAGTTTTTTCATCAGTTTAATTAACCATTTCTGGTCAATAGGCAAGTATTTGTAAATTGAAACAGTTTTATTAAATAAAAGAAATACAGATGGCTATTACCTTCTCCTCTATTAGAGTCATAGCATTTTATACATAAATTACTCAGTGGAAATAATAACGTTTTAGAACAGTGGGATTTTATACCAATCAATCACTCACCTGTAGTTCAATATGAGAACAAATATTATAATTGGGGCAAGAAGGAGTACTTTAAATTAATGATGAAAACCCTTTACATTACCTTATTTTTCTTTTGAATAGATTCTATGATCTCAGGGTAACTCTGTTACCTGTTTTTGGTTGGTCTCCTATCTAGATATGTTAGTCCAAGTTTATACATTTTTCCAGTGAAACTTATATATAATTTAAATAGCACAACTCACTTCACCATATAAAATATCACCCACTACTTATTAAGGTATGAAAATAGGAAGACCATTAAACAGAGATTTTTAGCTGCAACTGGAAACACACATGCATCTTTTTTATTTAAATAAAGTGGGAAAAATCACAGAACAGACACATTTTATAGGAATACAATTGAAAGAAATGGACTGATATACTGAGTTTAGCTTTTCAGCCAATTTGATATGATGAGCAGGATTGCAGGAAAATAGATTTTACAATAGACAACTGTAAATTGAATGTGTGATTGATTATTGCAAGATGACAAGTATTAGAGAAGTGCTGACCCTGATTAATCACCTTTCCTTTGGGGCTAATCGAAACTTTCAATTCATGGACTCCTATTTTACAGTAGAATAACTCTAGACTCACAGCCACATATGTCTCAACACATATCAATTTTAATTGACACCGGAGTCTACTCCAGAGTCAATTTTAATATGTTTTTGATAAACAAATACAAATTGCCAGTAACTTTTTTTGGTAAGTAATGAAAATTATGGCATCTAGAAAATATTTTGACTTTCAGTACTTGAATATGAAGGAAATACTTCAAAGGTAACTAACCAATACATTTTTCAGATTTAGATGACATGACATACTGAACTCACAAGCTCACTCATATCATCTTCTTTTAGGTGACATATTATTCAGTGCTGTTCTGAGTTTCTATTTCAAACATTTAGAGCAGTCAATCTTAACCTGGAGTGATCATCAGAATCTCTTCTGAAGACTTAAACACATGATCCCTGGCCCCCCTTCTACAATTCTGATAGATTATACTAAAAAGCCTCATAAATAAATAAATAAATATCTCCACATGTGATTCTGACATACAATGCCAGCGCTATGTTAGAAGCATATTACCATGATGCAGTTTAAGAAAGGAGTGAATGCCTCAGTAGTCATTCTTCAACCCCTGATTACATTATTTTGAACATAGTTGAATAAAATCTTATGCATCTGGTAAGAACTGTAATCAATACGTTTGACCTTCTGACATTTTTCTTTTCATTTTTGAATTATGATTAGCTTCTCAATAGACTGTCAGCTTAATGAGGATTGGGAGTTTTTCTGCCCTCTCTGTCACTACATCCAGTCATCAAGGAATATACATATACACAGTAGGCTCTCTACAATTATTTTTTTATAGTCATTCAAAACTGGAAGCAACCCAGATTTCCTTTAATGGGAGAATAGACAAACTGTGGAAAATCTGCATGATGCCATATTTCCCAGCAATAAAAAAAAAGAATGAACTATTGATACTAGGGAACTTGAATGCATTATAAAGGAATTATGTTAAGTGAATGAAGCCAGACTCAAAAAGTTATAAAATGTATGACTCAATTTATGTGGCATGCTCAGAAAGACAAAATTACATTTACATATCAGTGGTCCCTAAGGCTTGGGATGGGAGAATAAGACTACAAATAGATAGCATAAGGGAGTATTTTGGATAAGGACATTATTTTGCATCCCGATTATGGTGGTGATTAAACAAATTTACATAAGTATAAAATTCATAGAACTGTACACCAAAATATTAAAATGTACTGCATGTTAATTTAAAAAAATAGAATGAAACCTGACATATATCTCATTCTAAAAATATATGTGAGTATGTAAGCTACCTATTTCTCTACAATGTCTGAAATCACACAAGAAAGTATTTACTTTTAATCTGAACAGTGGGAACTCTAGTAATATTGAATTATCATGATCCTGCAAATCCACCAGTGCTCTTTTCCTATAACATTCAAATTGGAAAGTCAGCAACTACCCTTAAGAACATCCAAGGTTCCACAGGAAGGGAACAGGAATGGTCATAACTCAGTGTATTTTCTTACAGCTTTATGCAAAAATTATTCAATTCAATTGGAAAAACTTTGAGTGCCTACGAAGTTCCAGATACCGTTCCAATCATTTTTATACATCAGGGATAATTGGCACCATGAGTCATTTTTCAATCATTCATTCACCAAATGTTAACTGATCAGTTACCAAGTGTCAGGACCTCTGCTAGCCATTAGGTAATCAACAAGCAACATGATAGACAATCTTCCTACCTGCTGGGATTTACACCGTGAGGAATAAACAATAAATAAAAATATATAACTTTTAAAAATTCCATCAAAGGCAAGACACAGAGCATGATGACAAAATGAACCAAAGAGACTGGACTTGGTTTGAAGATCACAGAAAGTCTTATGTAATAACATAGTCCTTTCCCTAGCTTTTTGTTTTTTAAAATCTATTTAACATATGCATATATTGCTTACTTGTGCCAAATACTGTTGTTCATATTTCACCACATCCTCCTCATATCCACCCTAAGAGATAAAAAAAAGTATTGTTTGTCTCATTTTGAGGCTGAAGAAAGTAAGGTACAGAATTTACCTGATACATCATAGCACCAAAGTGACAGAGGCAGAAATTAATCTCAGGGGGTCTAACTCCAGATTCAGTTTTCATTACCATTACACTGTGCTGCCATTGCCTTCAGTTGTTCTTTCATTATTAAAGGAATTTGGTCATGTTCAAGGGTTTTAAAATCTGCATCATTACAATTTTCAGAATCTGAAGCGCATTGTAATGGTGATAAATTTGGCTGGTAATAGAACATTAAACACTGGTTTCAGTGGAAGAGAGGATTTTACAGATAGCATCCTATGAAAGAACCATGGCGTTTTCCAGAGTGCTGTATTTTAGGGAGCTGAAATCATTGTTATCTTGAATTTCCAGAGTAATTGTTTCATTAATTTATTTTTTCCACCTTTTTCATAAACTCTTTATATCTTGAGTGTGTCATAGACATGACTTCAGACATGTTCCTGAGCATATGCAAATTTGCTCCAGGTTGCACTCATTATAGAAAACATTCTGTATTAAGAGCAGTGGAGAATTCCAGGAAAATGACTTCAGTGTAGGTAGGCTTTGCTCAGCTCTTTCGCAAAAAAAACGGTGAAAAAAGGGCAAAAACCTACCCTAGAGAGGTACTTTGGGGATCTACTGAACAGGAGGCTACTGAGCATTGTCCATGAGGGAGCAGAACAAGAGACAAAGAGGCCAAGGGAAAACCATGAGTTTCTCACAGCTGTGGCTGCAAATGGTGAGCCCATAGCCCCACCCTCAAGGCAAATAGCCTCCTTGGAACCCTGGCTCTCTGCAGTCATCTGAGTGGGAGGGAGCATTCCCTGGAGTAAGAGGGGTCTGGTGGAGGGTGGAGAGTGGTTTCTTTTCTATGGCTTTGGCCACCTGAGCCCCCTTTGAATCTCAGGGAGGACCTGATCTAGCACTGAGTTGGCCCCCAGGAGAGGGAAGAGGGGGATCTGCTCAGGCAGGCTGTCACACCCAGCCACTCTTGAAGAGAGGAACTAGGTCAGGGAGGGGGCAGAGACAGTTGTATAACTAGCCCTGCCCCTGAAAACTATAAGAAGTCCAACTCGCCTGATTGAAAAGGGGCAGGAAGAGCCAGATAAGCTTTCAGAAGCCTATTTAACCTATAAAGCCTGTGTATCTGTCCTTGCATGTAGAAGGTCCCTGGTTCAAGTCCTGGTACTTCCAAAGAGAAGGGATCCAGGGAGTGATCCACCAAGTTATCAGGCACATGGGCAGCACCCTATGATAAGGAATATATAGACTAAGATTCTGTTGTTTTGTTTTAGGTTTTTTGGATCTGTTATTTTCTGTTTTTTATCAGTTCTCTTTTTATTTTTTTCCTTTATTTTATTCACTAAAACTGGGAACATAATCTGAGGAGGGCAGACTGAAGGGTCACTAATTGATGAGAACCCACACCCTTAGAAGGTCCCTAGAGGCCTAAAATGAAAGGCTGTGTTTCCTGGCTTGTTTTTTGTTGCTGTTTTGTTTCTTGTTTGTAGGCTTTTCCCTTTCTTTGTTTCCTTACTTTTTCTTTTACTTATGTTTTCAACATATTTTATTTCTTTTTTCCTTTTGTTCTATTTTCTGACTTCTGTTGCTTTTCTTTTATTCCAACTCTTCTTGTTGGGTCTTCATTTTTTCCTTTTCTCTCTCCCCCTCCTTTTCTCCCTCTTTTATTCTCTTCTCATCTGTCCAGACTTTTAATTCATTTTATTTTTTCTCCCTCTTTTTTGTTTCTTGTTTCATTTTTTTCTATTCCACTTTTTAAAATTCGTATTCCTTTGTATATTTTATGATTTTTACTCATTATTTATTTAGTTTCCTAGCTCTTATATTCTCTTCTACCTTTTTATTATTATTACTATTATTCTTTTTCACTTCTTTTCTCTTTATTTTTCTCTGTTTATAATTTTTTTTTTCAGGGGAACACAGAAAACTTCAAGGATATAGAAAAAGAGGACTCAAGTATCAAAAAGGAACCTTAACACACACAAAGATACAAGAAAATAAAAGCCTAGAGTAAAAAGAGAAGTTAACCAACTGAATAAGCCCATCAATATAATTAGATGTTTAGGCACCAACAAAAATTACAAGTCATACTAAGAAACAGGAAGACATGGCCCAGTCTAATGAACAAACAACAAACAAGAGGAGATGCAGAACACAGAACAACTAATCAAGGATGCCCAAACAAATATCATGAATCAACTTAAAGAAGTGAAGGAAGAGATAAAGCATATTAAGAAGACACTGGGGGAACATACTGAAGAAATTGTAAGCATGCGTAAAAAGATAACAGATCTGATTGTGATAAATTGCACAATGCAAGAAATAAAAAATAAAATGGAAGCACAAAACAGCAGATTTGAACAGGCCGAGGAAAGAATCAGTGATGTTGAAGACAGTACGTCTGAAATCAGGCAGCTAGTAGAACAGATAGATAAAAAAAGACAGAAAAAATTCAGCAAGGACTTAGGGATTTGAATGACAATATGAAACACACAAACATATGCATTATAGACATCCCAGAGGAAAAAGAGAAGGGAAAGGAGGCAGAAAGAGTGTTAAAGGAGATAATGGCTGAAAACTTCCCAACCCTATTGAGGGAGATGGATGTACATGTCCAGAAAGTGCAATGCACCCCAAATAGTATAAATTCTAACAGGCGTACCCCAAGATATATATTTATTAAATTGTCCAATGCTCAAGAAAAAGAGAGAATAATGAAAGCAGCAAGAGAAAAGAGATCCATAACATACAAGGGAAGCTTGATAAGATTAAGTGTTGATTTCTCATCTGAAAACATGAAGGCAAGAAGACAGTAGTATGACATAGTTAAGGTGCTAAAAGAAAAAAACAAGTCTCTATTCAGCAAAGCTGGCATTCAAAAATGAGGGAGAGTTCAAAATATTGACAGAGAGTTTGTCAATAAAAAGCTAAGGAAATACTAAAAAGAGTACTGCAGGTTGAAAGGAAAAAAGCAGGAGAGAGAAGGGTTGGATGAGTGTATGGGAGGGAAGATTATTGGCAAGAATAACTAAAAAGATAAAAAGAAAAATAAAAGCAACATATGGCATACATAAACCTAAAGAAAATATGACTAATGTAAATAATTCTTTGACAGTAATAAAATTGAAGGTTAATGGATTAAACTTTCCAGTTTAATATTGGCACAGAATGGCAGAATGGATAAGGAAATATGACCCATCTATATGCTGTCTACAAGAAACTCACCTTAGACCCAGGGATGCAAAGAGGTTGAAAGTGAATGGTTGGAAAACAATTTTACATGCAAACAATAACCAAAATATAGCAGGAATAGCTGTTCTAATATCAGACAAAATAGACTTTAAGTACAAAACTATTGTAAGAGACAAAGAAGGACACTATATATCAATGAAAGGGGTAATCTATTAAGAAAAAAGAACAATCATAAATATTTATGCACCTAACCAGGGCACCTCAAAATTCCTGAGGCAAACATTGGAGAACCTAAGTGGATAAATAGATGCCTCTACAATTATAGTGGGGTACTTTAATATACCATTATCATCATTAGACAGAACATCTTTGCAGAGGATCAAAAAAGAAATGGAAACTTTAAATAATATGTTAAAGGATCTAGACCTAATAGACATATACAGAACAGTATGCCCAATTACAGCAGAATATGCATTCTTCTTGAATGCACATGGATCATTTTCCAGGATAAACCACAAGCTCGGCCACAGAACAACTCTCAACAAATTCAGAAAAGTTTGAAATTATACAAAGTAATTTTTCTGACCACAACAGAATGAAGCTCAAAATCAATAATGGCAGAGAAACAGATTAGGCACAAAGATATGGAAGTTAAACAACACACTTTTAAACAATTAGTGAGTCAAGGAGGAAATTGCAAAGGAAATCAGTAACTACCTTGAAATGAATGAAAATGACAACACAACATATCAGAATGAATGGGATGCAGCAAAAGCAGTCCTGAGAGGGAAATTTATAGCTATAAATGGCTATATTAAAAAAGAAGAAGCTAAAATCAAAGACCGAACTGCACACCTGGAGGAATTAGAAAAAGAACAAGAAACTAATCCCAAAGCAAGTAGAATGAAGGAAATAACAAAGATTAGAATAGAGCTATATGAAATTGAAAATAAGAAAGCACTAGAAAAAATTAACAAAACCAAAATTTGGCTCTTAGAGAAGATTAATAAAATTGACAAGCCCTTAGCTAGACTAATAGAGAAAAAAAAGAGAGAAGATGCAAATACATAAAATAAGAAACAAAGAAGGGGATAGCACCACTGATTCCACAGATATTAAGAATATCATAAGAGGATACTTGGAAAAATTGTATGCCAACAAGATGGATAATTTAAAGGAAATGGACAAATTTCTAGAAACACACAAGCAGCCTACATTGATGAAAGAAGAAATTGATGAACACAACATCCAATCATAAGTAACAAGATTGAATTATTCATAAAAAACCTCCCAACTATGAAGAGCGCAAGACCAGAGGGCTTCGTAGGTGAATTCTACCAAACATTCCAGAAGAGCTAACACCAATTCTGCTTAAACCCTTCCAATAAACAGAAGTGGAGGGATCATTGCTTAACTTATTTTATATTCTATGATGCCAACATCACCCTAATACCAAAGCCAAATAAAGACACCACAAAAAAAGGAAATCTGTAGATGAATCTCTCTGATGAACCTGCATGCTAAAATCCTCAACAAAATATTGTTAATCATATTCAACAATACATCAAATGAATTATACCACCATGACCAAGGGGGTTTCATCCCTGGTATGCAAGGATGGTTAAACATAATAATATCAATCAATGTAATGCATCACACTAACAGAGCAAAAGAAAAAAATCACATGATCATCTCTATTGATGCAGAAAAAAACATTTGACAAAATATGGCACCCTTTCCTTATAAAAGCACTTCAAAAAGCATAAGGAGAGAAGGAAACATCCTCAATGTGATAAAGGGTATATATGAAAACCCACAGCTAACATCATATTCAATGGTGAAGAGCTCAAATCTTTTCCTCTAAGGTCTGGAAAAAGACAAGGATGCCTATTGTCACTACTCTTATTTAACATTGTGTTAGAAGTACTTACTTAAGCACTTAGGCAAGAAAAAATATAAAAGTCATCCAAATTGGAAAGGAAGAGCTAAAAATTTCACTATTTGCAGATGACATGATCCTATACATAGAAAGCCCTGAGAAATCTACAACAGAGCTTCTATAACTGATAAATGAGTTCAGTAAAGTGGCAGGACACAATATCAACGCACAAAAATCAGTAGCATTTTTGTACACCAATAATGAGGAATCTGAGAAGGAAATTTTTAAAAAAAAGTTCCATTTACAATAGCAACCAAAATAATCCAATACCTAGAAACAAATGTAACTAAAGATATAAAAGTCTTGTATGCAGAGAACTATAAGCATTGTTAAAGGAAATCAAAGAAGACCTAAATAAATGGAAAAATACTCCCTGTTCATGGTTCAGAAGACTATAAACATCATTGAGATGTCTGTCCTGTCCAAATTGATTTAGAAATTTAATACAATCCCAGTAAAAATTACCACAACATTTTTTTACTGAATTGGAAAAGCTAACTATGAAATTTATTTGGAAAGGCAAAGGTCCCAGTATGGCCAAAGACATAGTGAAAAAGAAAAATGAAATTGGAGGAGTCACACTATCTGATTTTAAAACATATTACAAAGTTACAGTCATCAAAACAATATTGTATGCAAATATTCTTGCTGTCCTGATTTTGTGATTTTGCTATATTACACCATGCATGTGTCCCCAGTCCTAGTTTTTCTCCCTAGGTCTGGTTTTCAGAATGCTGTTGATAAACTAAGCCTGATTTATTATATGACCATTCTGTATGGAAAATGACTGTAACTCTAGGTATCTTTGGTCAACCTCAAGAGATATAACAGGGAGATGGATGTGGCTGAAATGGTTGGGGGTCCATCTCCCCTATGGAGGGACATGGGTCAGATCCCCAGGACCTCCCGTTAAAAATTAAAAAAAAAGAAAAATATAGAAGGCACGTGGGCCACTAGGCCCTGTGCACGGGTGAGCCACCAGGCCTTGTGCATGGTTGTGCTGCCAGGCCCAGCAAGTGGGTGAGCTGCCAGGCCCTGTGCGTGGGTGCGCCATCAGGTCCCATGCGCAGGTGTGCCATCAGGCCCCACGAGCCACACAGCAAGATGATGATGTAATAGGAGAGTGACACAAGGGAGAGCCAAGGCAAGACACGCCGAAAAACCAGTAATTAAGGTGGCGTAGGTGGTAGGATGCCTCTCTCCCACATCAGAGGTTCCGAGGATCAAATCCCAGTGAAGACAGGAGGAAAAGAATGAGAAGAGAGGGCAGGAAATGGACACAAACAGTTGCCCAGCGAGTGGACACAAAAACAGCAAAAAAAGTGGAGGGGGTCAGTAAAAATGGATAAAAGTAAATAAATAGATAAATAAATCCTTAAAAAATGTATAGGGGAGCAAGATACGGACTATAGTTAGTAGTAATATTTTGACAATGCTCTTTCATAATTTATTAACAAGTGTTTCACAACAATGCAAAGTATTCATGGTGGGGTGATGTGTGGGAGTCCTGTATGATGTTATGCATGTTTGTTTTGTAAGTTCACAATGTTTACTGAACACTTATAGTTTATGTATGTTCATGTATGAATGATATACTTCAACAAATTGTTTTTTTAACAAAAGTATTGTATTGGTACAAGGATAGGCATACTGACCAATGGAACTGAATTGATAGTTCTGATATAGATCCTTGCATATATAGTCAATTGATATTCGACAAGGCCATCAAGCCCACTCAACTGGGAGAAAACGGCCTCTTCAACAAATGGTGCTTGGAGAACTGGATATCAATATCCAAAAGAATGAGACAGGTCCACCATCTCACACCCTATACAAAAAATAACTCAAGATGATTCAAAGATCTAAATATAAGAGCCAAGTCTATAAAGCTCCTAGAAGATAATATAGGGAAGCATCTACGAGATCTTGTAGTAGGAAATGTTTTCATAAACTTTACACTTAAAGCATGAGCAATGAAAGAAAAAAAATAGATAAATGGGACCGCCTCAAAATGAAAAAAAAATGTGCTTCAAAGGAATTTGTCAAGAAAGTGAAAAGGGAGCCTACTCAATGAGAGAACATATTTGGTAACCAACTAACTGATAGGGGCCTAATATCTAGCATATATAAAGAAATCTTACATCTCAAAAATAAAAAGACAAACAACCCATTTAAACAAATAGGCAAGAGATTTGAATAGACACTTCTCCAAAGAAGAAATACAAATGGCTAAAAAGCACACGAGAAGATGCTCAATATCACTAGCTATTAGGGAAATGCAAATCAAAACTACAATGAGATATCATCTTACACCCATTAGACTGGTAGCTACTAAAAAATACAGAGGACTACAAGTGTTGGAAAGGATGTGGAAGAAAGGGAACACTTATGCACTGCTTGTAGGAATGTAGAATGGTGCAGCCATTGTTGAGGATAGTTTGGTGGTCCCTCAGGAAGCTAACTATAAAACTGCTGTATGATCCAGCAATCCCACTGCTGGGTATATATCCAGAAGAATTGAAAGCAGGGACATGAACAGATATATGCACATCAATATTCATAGCAGGATTATTCACTATTGCCAAAAGTCGGAAGCATTAAAAATGTCCACCAACAGATGAAAGGTTAAGCAAACTGTGGTATATATATACAATGGAATATTACTCAGCTTTAAGAAGGAATGAAGTATAACACACGGGATAACATGGATGAATATTAAAGACCTTATGCTGAGTGAAGTAAGCCAGGCACTGAAGGATAAATATTACATGACCCCACTGATATGAATTAAGAAAATTGAGCAGACTCAAAGAGCTACAGTCTGGGAGACAGGTTTACAGGAGATAGAAATGGAGTAGCGGGTGGGGAGCCAATGCCCATAAGGGCAAAATCTATGATAAGGTGGAAGGGTGTGGTTGGGCAGTGGATGGATGTGACAGTGGTGCAGTGACATGATTGGGTTCAGCAGTGCTGGTCTTTGAGTGGGTATAGAGTTGAGGGCTTGGGTTGGACTAGCCATGGGACTGGGGGAAGGGCCAGGGGAAGGAGCAGATGAGCTTTGGGGATTTGCACATCTGTGGTTAAACCTATAATGTTGGAAATATTCTTTTGGCAAATATGGCAAGAGAGGGTTACTGGTGTATGGTATTGGGTGAGGGTCTATACAGGATAGGGGACACCTGGGGCAGGCTTCTATGGCATATCTAAGCATTCATTTTGTCGTAGTGTGTTATAACAGTGGGTGGAGACCCACACAATAAACAAGAAAATATTAAACTCCCATCCTGAGGAGTACTGCTATGTTCTCAATTAGAGGGACAAGAATCCCTCGAGAACATAGGCAATACCTAATAAAAGAAAACAGACAAATATGTCAAACCCTCAATATTATTGCAAGTAACTATGCATCTCCTTCTTCAAAAATTGAAATTCAGTGGTTACCGTAGGTTCTGAGGGGAAGGAGAGGAAAGAATAGAATAGATGGAACATAGGGCATTTTTAGGTCATTAGAATTGTTCAGCCTGATCTTGAAATAATGGATACAGGCCACTTTACATTTTGTCAAAATCTATAAAAGTGTATGATCCAAAAAGTAAACCATAATGTAAACCATTGACCATGTTTAGTAGCAATGTTTCAATACTTGTACATTAACTGTAACAAATCTACCATATGCATGAAAAATGTTATTAATAAGGGAGAGGGGTAAGGGGCAGAGCATTGGATATGTGAGAATCACTTTTCTGTATTGTAAAGCTTTTTTGAAGATAAAATGACAAAAAAATGAGACACTGGGGTAGTATATGGAAGAAAATGTCACTGTACATACAAGACAACAGATCTTACAGTGATGAAAAACACAAGGTACGAAATTTTTTAAAAAAATTATTATTTCAAATTGTTTTAAAATGTTTTTGTATTTTATTGGTTATTTTTAAAATTATTATTTCACTTTCTTGTTAATTTTATTCGGTTATTTTGTTTGCTTCATTTTTGGAGAGGTTTTGGATCACAGAAAGATCAGAGCGATGGCAGGGGAGGATCACTGGTGTGGGGAGTCAGTGATGTGGAGATGCATCAGAAGGGGTTCACCTGGGGCATGCCTCTAAGACATGAATATGTTGAAATGTTCAAGGGACATTTTCTGGGTATGTGGAGATCCACACAATAAGTGAAAGAATATTGAATTTCCATCCTGAGAAGTTCTGCTACATTCTCTAATAGGACAGCAGAATCCCCTGAGTGCAAGGGCAGTGCCTAATGAAGGAAGACAGACCATTAGGGCAGGCCCTTGATATTGATGATTGTACTTATGAACCTGTTATTGTGAAATTGAAACTTAGCTTAGTATATACTGCCTAAGAGTTACCTCCTGAAAGCCTCTTTGTTGCTCAAATGTGACCTCTCTATAAGCCAAGCTCAGCACATAAACACATTACCTTTCCCCTGGCTGGGACATGATTTCTGGGGATGAATCTCCCTGGCACAGAGGGATTATTACCAAGCACCAACTAGCAATGCATCTGGAAAAAGACCTTGACCAAAAGGGAGAAGTGGTAAATACTAATGAGTTTTTATTGCTAAGAGATTTCAAAATGCATCGGGAAGTCATTCCAGAGGTTACACTTAGGCAAGTTTCAGCAGGATCTCATTGACTGCCACAGTAAACAGTGCCTCAAATAGCAGAGTTCCTGAGGTCTCTAGAGATATCCCAAAACTATAAGAAATGCAGACAGCTCAGGAATTTGGCACCCTGTCAGTAGGCCTTATTTTGGAATTTATGATCCCCAATGTAACAGAATTGGATTCATTTATAGGTTCCCTACACATGGCTCTTCTGACCCTTTCATTTGAACCTATAATTAGCACTATACTTGATAAATATATGTCCCAAAGACTTAAATCTTTGATCAGTCTATTTGCCAGTTGAGCCCTGATTTTTAGCAAAGTTGTAACACCTGCTCTCCAGTTCATTGGACTCACCCAGGATAATTAACAAGGAGATGATGTTGGACAACACTCATCCCAAGGAACAGAGCATGTCTGCAACCACAAGCAAGATAGCTACATCCATCTGCCCCATGGGATCTAAGCTCCCTCTCAGTTAGAAGCAGAGTGGGCATTACCATCCCAAAATCCTCAAGGTTGGAAAATGAACAATGAACTAAAGTAGACTTATTATTATTCTACTATAGACAAATTGTTATTCTATCAATTGAACTCTTATCATTGATGTAAAGGCAGTGGCCACCAGAGATTCTGAGAGTTGGAAGAGGGAAGAATAGGTATAATATGGGGGCATTTTCGGGACATTGGATTTGTCCTGCATGACATTGCAGTGACAAATACAGGCCATTATATATTTTGTCATAACTTAGAAAATTGTGTGGGACAAAGTGAAAACTATAATGTAAACTATAGTCCATGAATAGTAGCAGTGCTTCAATATGGGTTCATTAATTGCAACAAATGTACCACACTAATGAAAGATGTTGTTAATGAGGGAAAGTGTGGGAGGGAGAGGGAGTGGGGCATATGAAAATCTCTTATTTTTTATGTAACATTTATGTAATCTAAAGCTTCTTTACAAATAAAAATAATTACATAAAAATAAAAGAGCAGTGGAAAACATCCACAGAAGACAGATATCAACCAATTAGACATGTTTCTTGCGAATTTTCTCCATGAGTCTCTGCTTCTAAAGTGCTTTGGATGTTTGTTCATGAACTTTTCTACATTAACAAGTGTACTGTTTCCCCGTCTGCAAAACAATTTATGTGTATATTGTCCCCTGCACTTTCCATGAACACTAAGGTATTGTATTGTGTAAATGTGCCAGCATGAATCAAGAAACCAATGTAAGAAAACCTGTTATATTGCTAAAGAATTTTGTTGCTGAACTTTATGGCATTGGTACTTAAGCAGGGAGAATGGTATTTCCAAGAAATTACACTGATTCAAAATGCAAGCCCATTTTCCATTGACTTACCACCTGGGTTGGTTTATTTGTTTTTGTTCCTTATTGCACTTTTCCACTTATTTTGTCTTGCTTCTGGCCTTGCAACAGAAGATTGCTGTCATGTTCCTTCTCAAGTTCTACCGTTAACATTTTCTTCAGTAACCATGTAATTGTTTTGAACTTCAGTAGCTCAAAGGAGTAATATCCCCAAATAAACATCACAGAACAAACCCACTCACTTCCAGAATATGTGTGCACAAGTTTTTGTGTGTGTGTGTGTATGTGCACACTCTATTTCCAACCCTTCAAGTCTGATTTAAAATATACATTAATTGTATTTTAGACTATAATAGTTAAAGTAAAAGTGTGTTAGGGTTTCTGTAATGAACCCAATAGATGACACTCTCCTTCCCTGCCAATGAAATAAAACATGTCTGAGTAAATTTAGAAATAAAACTAAGAATAAAAATGGGCCTGATACATCATCTTTATTAAAATTAGAGGCCAGTTAAATTGACTGAGGTCATGACAGCACAACTCTGTGATGAAACTGAAAGCCAGTGAGTGTACATGTTGGATGTATTGTTCAAGGCGTGGGACTGTATAACACCGGGAACCCTGTGGTGGAAGATGGACTGTGGTTAACTGCACAAATATAACAAATGTATAATCCTAATACATGGTGTATTAGTCAGCCAAAGGGATGCTGATGCAAAGTACCAGAAATTTGTTGGCTTTTATAATGGGTATTTATTTGGGGTAGAAGCTTACAATTACCAGGCCCTAAAGAGTCCAACTCAAGGTACCATAAGAGGTACTTTCTCACAAAGATGGTTGTTGAAGTCTGTGAGGGTTCAGCCTTCCATCCTCCTCTTAAGGCTCAGTGGTCCCAGCTCTTTCCTATCTCAGCTGTAGGCTGGAGGGCTCATTTCTTTTCTGGCTCAGCTGCTCTGTTCTCTCCACAAGGTCAGCTGTAAACTATTAGGCGAATGGCTCATCTCTCTTCCCGGGCCGGGCCGCAAGATCCTCTTCCATTTCTATGGAGTTCCCTTCCTCTGTGTATCTTCTGTGTATCTACCTCTGTTTTCTTGATTGCAAATCCATTTATATAGCCCACCAAGGGGGCAGGGGCTCAACTCTGAGTTGCCCTAATGACGTGGTCGAATCAAAGCCCTAATCTTAACATAATTTAATCAGACAGCTCAGCTGAATCTAATACAAAGGGTCATCATGCCCAGAGGAACAGACCAGTTTACAAACATAATCAATAGTTCTTTTTGGAATTCATAGATAATATTAAACTGCCACACATGGTGTTCATAATAGGGTGGTTTATGGGGAAAATACACCAAATGTAAGTTATGGAATATAGTTAGCAGTCATATTTCCATGATGTTCTTTCATTTATAACAAATGTTCCCCAACAATGCAAGGTTTTGGTGTTGGGGTGATATATGGGAATCCTGTATGTTATGATGCTTGTTTTGTAAAGTCACAACTTCTATAATTAAAAAAACAAAAGCAAATCATACTCACATACTAAGAATCACCATGGCACCCAGGTCCCAGAGTGATATATCAGATTGAGAATCATATAATAAATAGCATTACTTGAGAAAAAATCAGAGGCTGTGTTGGCAGATGTTGTTTATATCGTCCAGTTACTGTGCAGGGTGAGAAATATTTACTCCTCAGTTACAAACAGCCTTCACAGGACCAGGACTCCTGATGAAGTGAGGTACCCAGGGAAGACTTACTGCATGGAGGAGATGAAGAGAGTGATCTGAGCAGGTTTCCCCTCAAGAAGAAGAAAAAATAGCTGAGCTAAGCTAAGCATGCATATTTACTTTTACCAAATGTATCCATTAGCTAAGTCACTGGTTTTCTGTTGCCCTTTTTAGGCTGTTCCCCAAATATTGCCTCCTACAGATCTTCATGGGGACTATGGCATGTGCTTCATACTGTATTTTCAGCACACACTGAAATGGGTTAGAACTGTTCTCTAAGCCCATCCTAAGGGCAAGCTGTACTCAAACCTGGAAGTATAATCCCAATTGATTTTATCCCACGTTGCCCAACCTATAAGAATATATAGTCCATGGTAGGCTCTCTATACATATGTTAGAAAAAAATGTACAAAGCTCTTCTGGCAGTGTATATATCACAACAATGCATGTAGATCTTTGGATTACAAAATTTGTGCACACTATCGGCAGTCACACACATATTAAGTTTTATCCGAAAAGTAGAGACCTCTTAATATATAGAATTACCATGGATAAAATTCCTACCAATTCCCAGGGGCTTGTCTCTTGTTATAGTACACAGTTTGGAGCAACATTTGCCATCCTTTCCAAGTTAGGTAGCTGCACAGCACAAGTATAGGCACAGTCCAGAACTCACTCTGTAAGTATGCTTTCCAGCCGTGTTTCTTGCAGTTTTAAGCAAAGCCTTACATAAAACTGAGAATAAATAGCTACAGTGAGATAAAATGTGTAAAGATGCCCAATAATAAAATGTGAAGAAGGTAGAGATGAACCAAATTTGAATATAAATTACTTCCTTTTGTGAATTTCCCAAGGAGAAGTTGAAGTTAAAACATTAAACCCCTTTGAAAATTAAAACCCAAAGATCAAAGGACTTAAAGTCAAAGATCATTTGCTTTAAACCTTGAGTATTAAAAGCCCCATGTCCACAGCCTAAATTTAATTAAAATGCAAAACAATAGTACCCAATTTCTTGTCTAACTTAGAGTCTTCCATGGGTGTCTTGATGGCTGAGTGGAAGGGAGGTTATCTATTCTGACCAGATAGGGTTCCTCCGGGGTCCTGCTAGTATTATTAATTTAATTACAAATCTCTCAGTAGCCTCACCTTTAAAGGGTCTAATGCCTTAAAAAGGACACACAAGATTGTCACAGCAGTGACCCAGGACCCATGAAATTTAGAAAACAATCCAATCCTCACTTCCTAAAATAGTTACTGCAGGCAAAACAATATTGGTAAAATGCAGTATTCAGCATTTTGAAAGACCATAGTAGGGATACAGTGGTATTAATTTCACTGGAGACAGATGTTCTACACCTGCTATCCAGAGTCCAAAGCCTATGAATGAAATTTGAATTGGAAAATATCTTTCAGCAAGATGTCACTGTGGATGTATTTGTCAGTTTCCTGTTGCTGCTTTAGCAAATTATCACAAACTTACCGGTTTAAGTAAACAGAAATATATTATCTTACAGTTCTTAAGGTCAGAAATCAAAAAAGGGGTCTTACAGGCCTAAAATAAAGGTCTCAGCAGGACTCCATTCTTTCTGGAGAGTGGGGTGGGGCAGGGGGACGTGTTCCTGGCCTTTTTCATCTTCTAGAAATGGCACTCCTTGGTTCATGGCCGTCTTCCATCTTCAAATTCCCATCACTCGGACTTCTGCTTCCGCCGTCACATATCCTTCTCTGACTTGGACTCTTGTGTCTCCTTCATTCATTTATAAGGACCCTGTGAAGACAATGGGCCCACCCAGATAATCTTCCTATCCGAAAGTCCTTAATTTAATCACTTCTGCAAAGGCTCCTTGGGCAAGTAAGGTAACATATGTGTAGGTTCTCAGGATATGGATGTGGGCATCTTTTAGGGTCCATTATTCTGCCTCCCACAGTGTATCATATCTGGTTGAAAAATATCTATGATTAGTGTCTTCTTGTAGGTAATGGCGTTTGAGACGTTGCAACGTTTCTTGAAAGTTTAAACCTCTCAGTGGAAGTTGCCAGGTCTTCTTTGAGGTATCTTTCTTTTTAAGTCAATATTTTCAAAACCTCTAACTTTCCATTTTTTAATTTGAAGTCCATGATTCTGAAGACACTTCATGGTAGTGTGAAATAAATCAATTTTGGTGTTGAACTAAAAAGGTTTAAATAGAAACTGTTGTAGTAAATAACCCCCTACTTATTCTCTGTGAGCACTGGTCAAACAACTTTGGGCCTTAGTTTTCTTATTCATATAATTGTTTGTAAGTTTTAAATAAGCTAATGAATGTAACACACCCAGAAAGCTGCTTAAAACACAAAAAAGGGATGAATAAGATAAAAAAAGTTACTATAAACATGATTATTGATTTGACTCTAATTATGACAATAACATCAGGGGTGAAAGAACTTAAACATTGCAGAAAAAATCCCTACTACTATTCACTTCCTTGTCTCAACACTATTTCCACTCTGCCTTAGTTTGCCAGGGATTCTATGACAAATACCACACACTGGGTTAACTTGAAAAACAAAAATTTATTGGCTCACTCTTTTGAAACTAAAAGTCCCAAATCAAGATGCTGGCAAGGACATGCTTTCTCCCAGACTCGGTAGCATCCTGGTGATGCAGTCTTCCCTCACATGGTGTACTCTCTCTCCTTTCTGACTTCTGGCTTCTTCTGACTGACTGTGTCATAATTTCCTCTCTTTATAAGGCCTCCAGTCATATGGGTACAGATCCACCCTGATTCAATTTGACCATAACTTAACTAATAATAACATCTTCAGAAGGTCCTATTTACAAATGGGTCCACATCCACAACTACGTGGATGAAAATTTCAATATATCTTTGTGGGAGACATGATTCTGCCAAAGCGTTCTTTATTTCTACTCTTATCTATTAAGATTCTCTGATTACTTCAAGTTGCCCTGGATCCCAATAACATGCTTCAGAAACCATCTGTTAACATGCTTCCTTTAGATATCATATGTTATCTGTCATACTACACTTTATCTCAGAGCAAACACTTGTGTTTTTCCTCTCATTAAGTCACTCATTCCAGTAGTAGAGCTTAATTTAATTGTTTCCTCTGAACCAGATTCATTTAACAAAAATACACATGCCAGGTCAGCCATGCCTTAGCACACAGCAGAAAATACAAAACCTATTTTGACTAGATAGAGGTCCTGGCATAGATAGGATACTTAGGATGGGCCCACATGTGTGAGAATGACTGGAAAAGGGTGGGGAGGACTTTGTTGAGGGAGGTGGAAAAGAGAAAAATCGGTGTTAAGTAATACATTATTCTAGTCTCCACTGTTTCTTAGAAGAATCAAATGATAGTTTCAGCATTCTTTTGAAATAGGCAGTAGCCTAAAAATAACTACTGATCTTCTCTATTTACAGATGTGATATTTAAAGTCCCTTCCATAGAATGAGTCACTTTTTTATGATATCCTTCCATCAAACTGGCTTATAATTTTACAGTTTGAAAAATGCTTAATAATACATTGCTCCAGGTGGCACTTCAAATCTGAGCATTTCACAGTTCTCCAGAAACCTTACATTCTCAGGGCCCTATGGGGAGCCAATAGCATCATTCCCATTTTATAGACAAGAATATTAAAGCTAAAGCAAAGGGTAACAAGCCCTGGTCATTCAAATTTCATCCTTGATGGAGGAGGTAGAATTTACAATTCCCCATTGTCCATCCTGTCTACTAACAGCCAGTATGTAGTTCTGACACTTGTTGCTGCTTGTATCTTCCTTGTTAAATCTTGGAGCAAAATGATGACAAATGAAAGGGATGATTAGCACTAATATATATAATGCATTAGAAAATTAGTAATTTAAGTATGCCATTATCATAGATATGGTATCTAGGAATGTTTACATGCAGCTTATATTTGTTTCAAATAGAATGTTTAAGGCTGCTCTTGGATAAGACTTCATAATGGATGATATTGTAAATTTTACATAATATACTTTGAGAAAACTGCCGGGGGGAAGTCATGGGCACACCCAGTGGCCATCTCCCAGCCCTTGCCTACAACTTTCCTTTTCTTTGTGTACAAGGGAGATATTAGATCTAATGGAATGACCTAACCATACCTTAAATCCAAAACTGGGAATAAGCACTTTCTTGAAGAAACTGGGAACAACTTGCTTATCAAGGACAGGAACTCTATTCCTGATACATGCGTTTTGCTCAGTAGCCGGGCTCCCTTGCACTGGGGTGTATGAACACACTGCCACTGGGCAGCACAAAGTACAGTGTTCGAAGTTGCCCTCCACCCACTCTGAAACTGAGCAGTTAGCTGCCCCGGGGGACAAGCCACGATGGGAATTCTCTCCCTGATTGTTTGGACCCTCTGTGCTGTGTATGTAATAAAGTGATCATTTGCTGAGACTTTCAGTTTTGTTTAAACCTGTATTTCCACTATACACTGTATAATAACACGCTCCACAGAAACATTTATAATCTTTAAAGAAATCATTCTAAAGCAATTAAGCTCATACTATGGATTGAAGTAAATATTGTGATTAAGAAGTCAAATAAAAATAAAAACAAAAATGATAGTAGTATGAAAATTCACTAAGTCCCAGATCATGTACCAAGTAAATTCTCCCAATAATTCTTCTAAATATATATTTTGTGACAGCATTTCCCAAACACTTTGGTCTTGTGACACCTTTACATACTTAAAAATTATCAAGGGATATTGTTTATGTGGATTATAGCTATTATTAATGAATGTGTAAGAAATTAAAACTAAGAAAAATTTAAATACTTATTTATTAATTCATTTAAAATGATAATAAAGTCATTATATGCTAGTATAAATTACATATTTTTATGAAAATAACTATTTTCCAAAAAAAAAAAAAAGGAATTAGTGAGAATGGCAGTGTTTTCTATTTTTGTAAATATTTTAATATCTGGAACAATAAAAATGTACCATTTTAAATATTTGCTTTAGTCTTGGAGTATATAAAAAATGTTGGCCTCACTCAGACTTACTGTTGGAAAGGGGTACTATTGTGGAGTGAGTTGTTAAGAAGCTGCATTGTAGGAAATAGTTCAGGGCACAAGAGAATCTTTCAGCAATTATCCCTCCATTGCACAGAAGAAAAAGTCCAAGAAGGGCAAATGCCCTTGTCACAAGAGTCCAAAGGAGCTGGGGAGGAACTCCCATCAAGGCTGATTTCTCCGGGAGGCCAAAAACCCGTCCGGGTTGGGGCTCGTGGATGGCAGCTCCGGAAGCGCTACGTTGCGCCAGAGAAGCAAGACCACACCAGGGGGAGGGGGCTTTGCCACTGAAAATTCCTGTTCTGACAAGCATTTGTGGATAGCTTGTTCCTAGTTTCTAGGTTTAAGGTCTGGCAAGGCATTTTCTTCAGACTTAGTATCTCCCCCAGGTTGTGGAAGGGCACCCAATAGAAAAGGAGGTAGCGGTTCTAGAAGGCTGGAGGATGGCCACTTATCATGTTTCCATGACTTCCCCAGAAAAGGAGGTGGGGGTAGGTGAGGTCTGGACGATGTCGGCTTAACAGATGTTTGTGACTCCTCTAACAAATATTTTAATATCCTTCTTAGGTAGTTGCAGATATTCTCTTTGACACTATAACAAAAACTCAAGTGGTTGTTAAACGTCAGTTGTAAATTGGAGTCTGAAAATGAATGAACTTTGCATATTGTTTTATTACAATCCATGTGTCTGTCTTACACTTTGAATATATATATATATTGGTTATGTAGATCTTTCAAATGTTGATACATTTCCTTACACAATATCACAAAATTACATTTATATTTATCACTACCTATTTTGTCAGAAAGTCTTTGAGTGTTGGGGAATGATGAAGTTCATATTGTCATATACAAGTTTTACAAAATTCTAATTTTCACATACATAATAAGTATATTTTTTAACAATATTAATGATTGCTATCACTTTTTTTAACTAGAAGTCAATGTTACACTAAACACCTTACATGTATTATCTAATTAAATCTTCACACATACTCACTTTATTCATTTTGTGGAAATGTCTGTCAACATCCATCTTCTAATAAACATAGTTTATTTTCCAGTTCTTCTCACAAGTAAAAATAGTGTCCCATGATAAAACAGCTGGGTCAGCTCACAAATCAAACAATTGTACAAGTGTTCTTTTTCGAGACAATTCCCATACTTCAATATGTAGCAGATGTGCTTTAAATATACTATTTCCTCACAGAAAGGATTTAAAATGCATGTGCTCAAGGGCCAACACTTAATGAAATTTTTTAAACTGTGCTCTTCATCACGGGGCATTTGAACTGAAAACGAAAGTATTTTCTTTTGACTGAGAGTTAATGGAGTTGAAGAATACAATGACTACCAATATAATTTGTCGCCACTGCTTTGCTTTCAGCTGTCTCTCATCGTTGTACTCATTATTGCTTTTGTGCCATGAGTGCAAATGTCAACACAATGGACAACAAGTGAAATCTTAATGTTTTTATGAAAATAGTTTCCACCTAGGAAGCCACTGAATGTGTCCTGTGATAACCAGGATTGTGGAACCACATGGAGAAGTGCTGCTTGAGGAACCGCTGAGGCGTAGAGATCAAGTATATCAAGTATCTTTTGTCCTCTCACACTCAAGTAATTTATGATTGAAATATAAATTGTTAGAAATAATGTTTGTAAAATAAAAAATGAACAGAATTCATGATTTTCACCTTATCAAAAATAAATTCATAGTACATTATTTTTGGAAGTTTTGCAGCAGAAACCGGAATTTTGCCAGATAAAAACTAGTGATTGTTATTTGTATGTGAGAGAATATACCATAAAACCGTAAATAATTCCGTAAGTTATGCATTATTACCAATTCACCCCTGTGATATGAAAGTGGAAACAAAGTTTTAATGGAGAAGTGAAGAGAAGGTCATTTTAAATACAAAGGTGAAAGTGTGTCAAACGGACTAAATGCTATTTCCATACCACCAATATATATATTAACATGAGTCTTTTAGTTAATCTACATTGTAATGTAGAAAACTACAATAAGTTTTCATAATTTGAGTTTGTCATAACATATGAGTGTATACAGAGTGCTAAAGTGGGATGATGGATAAAAATCTAATCTATCCAGAAGTCTATTCAGTGTAAATTGAATAATAACACATAATTTTCTCCTTTAATTGAAATACCACCTTTATCATGAAATAAATTCTTAATATACTGGAACTTAGTTTTGAATTTTCTATTATTTTATACTAATCTATTTGTCTATGCTGATCCTAATTATAGTATTTTGGTGTTAAAGGTTGATATATTTTTATTCATAAATTATTTGAAATTTTCAGTTGTTTTTTATTCCATATAAATTTTAACTTATTTTTACCTGATATAAAAGAAATCTAATTGAAATTACAGTATTTGCATAAAAATTCTACCTGGAATTACATTGAAAATGTAGTTGTTTTTGGAGAATATCAGTTTTAAACATAAACTTTTCCCAACCAAAACATGGTATTAATTCCATTATTGAGTTATTTTAATTTATATCCTTAAATATATATTTTAGAATTTTTATGTAGTAGCTACCTTTCATATTAAATATACACCTTAACATATTTAGGTAATGCTGTTCTCATGAATAGAATATTTTTTTAATTTCCATTCTTTAACTATTATTGAATAAAATAGGGAAAACTTTTGATTTTCCTATTTATTTTGTAATAAAAGACATAAGATATCAAATGCCCTCAAAGACTGTGTTGTTTGTGTTTTTGTGTTTTTGGTTTTGCTTTGTTTTCTAAAGATGCTAGCATTTCTAGGTTCACAGTCATATCAATAGGAAATTCTATTTTATTTTACAATATTTATTCTAATCATTTTATTTTATTGCATTGTATTCTCAATAAATTCTAGAAATAAAATTGCAAAAAATGCACTTGGCCTCTACTTTATATATTATGTTAATTAAACTGTTATTAACAGTTTATCATTTAGAATGATGTCTGCTATTTGCTTTTCTGGAAAGCTCTTTTCATATTTATATAGTTTTTTGAAATTTACTTAGACATTTAGTAAAATAATTACAGCATTTTAGCAAATGCCTTTTAATCTCTATCAATATCACCGTGTTTTTCTCCTTTTAATTATAGCTATAAGAAATCAACAGAGTTTTTGACGCTGAAATAGTAATGAATTCTTTTACTCCTTTTCTATTATTACAAATCTTTTTAATACAAAGCTGGATTCTAAACAATATTAATTTAAAATTTTAGCTGATGGTCAATAATTTTTGTGTGTTTACAAAATTTTATTTATCAGATTTTGTTATTAATTTCAAAATTATCTAAACTTTGTGTCGGTTCAAAATAATTCATAATGGTTTTATCCTCCATACTCCTCATATTCATAAGTATAAAACTTACTATGTAATAATAATAAAACAAAATACTTATTATTGTTATTTTAATTTTAAGCTAGGACTATTTTAATTGTTATATGTATCATATAATTAAATTCTGCACACACACGCATGTGTACACACACATACACATGGATTCTTTGAGCTAAGTAGTTTTTTTGTATTTTTTAAATTGAAAACAATAAGCTGCAGAGATATAAATAACTTGCCCAATATTATGTAGCTGATATCTAGACGGCCTATGTGTATCTGATTCTTATACACAATATTTTCCACATAATTGGCATCTCGTATGTGGAAATTAGCTCTGTTTTATGGTTTTTAAATCTTCCATTGTTTTATTTTTTTTTTAGCTAATGCCTTTTATTCTTAAAATTGTCTTCTGTCTACTATTTCCTATTGTCTGGGTAATGTTATTTTCATATAAACACTGTTTATTTAACTTTATAGAAAAAAAATAAAATTTTTATGCCACAGTAATTCCCTTGGTTTGATTATCGGTCTTTTGTTATTTGCTTTGTACTGATTTTTGCCTGAGAAGGAATTCATTAGGTCCAAAATTTTATAATAAACAAAGCAGAGGATTGTCCTTATACTGTTTACTATCCACATAGGTTCTTGTGGGTTCCCTTTTAATACATGAATTTCAAGATTTCCTGAAAGCCTCTCCTTTAATTTATACTTTTAAAAAGACATTCATTCATTTTTGAATGAATATGCTTGTTTCATGGAAATCGTCTCCTGATTTCAATGGCAGATTTTCTAACTAAGCGGAAGAGTTTGTATATAAAATACAGTGCTTGACAGTGTAAACTCTTCTGAATGCTCTTCCTGTCTGTCCCAAGTTCATAATGTTTCTCAAAAATGGTTGAGGTCCCTTAATGAACAATCTTGCCACTCTCTTCCTGCCTATTTGTTTACTGGGAGTTATAATACTTAATTTAATGTAGTAAAGGAATATTTGATAACTGTTAAAAATAAAAGCTTGAAGGTGATGTTTACAAAATATGTTTTATTTTAAAATAAAAGATCTTTTAGTTGATTGCAAAATACCTGTTTTCCTGGTGTGTTCATTTCCTAAGGCTTCTCTAACAAAGTACCACAAACTATGTGGCTTAAAACAACAGAACTTTACTGTCTCACAGTAAACACTTCTTGAGTTTAGAAGTTCAAAATCAAGTTTTCATAAAAACCATGCTTCTTCTGAAAGCTCTAGGGAAGAATTCTTCCTTGAATCTTTTAGCTTATGGTGCATCCTGGCAGCTCTTGTCATTCCTTGGTTTATAAAAGCATCACTCCAGTCTCTATCTCCATCATCTCATGGCCTTCTTCCTGGTTGGCTCTGTTTCTGTGTCTTTACATGGCCTTCTTATAAGGGCACCAGTCATTGGATCGAGGGTCCACCCTAATCCAGTAGGACCTAAATTTAACTTGATTACATTTGCCAAGAACATAATTCCAAATAAGGTCACATTCACAGGTACGAGAGTGTGATGGTTTAAAGCTCTATGTAATGCCCCAAAAAGTGTGTTCTTAAAGTTAATCCATTCCTATGGGTGTGGACCCATTGTATGTAGGATCTTATGATAAGGCTACTTTATTTACAATGTGACCCACCTCATTCAGGATGTCTTAATCCTCTTACTGGACTCCTTTCTAAAAGAATGAAATGCAGAATGAAAGAGAAAACCATGGAAGGAAGAAGCTGAAAGCAATGAAACCTGGAAGAGAAGGGAGAGACTACCAGATGCTGCCATGTGACAGAAGAGCCAAGGATCTCTGTCAACTGGTCTTCAGGAAGAAAACATCATCTTGGTGTTGCCTTGATTTGGACATTTTTCTCAGCCTCAAACTGAAAGACAATAAATTTCCATTGTTAAATGCCAACCCATTTTATGGCATCTGCTTTAAGCAGCCTAGCAAACTAAAACACAGGGATTAGGACTTCAACATATCTTCTTGGGGGACACAACTCAAACTGCCACACCAGGTTAAATGATCACATGCATATGTGAAATAGATGCAGAAAAGGATTATGTGTGTGTGTGTGTGTGTGGGAGAAATGTAATAAACAGCATTTCCTTTCTGTAAGCATGATTTCACTTCTGTTCTTTACTAGCTTAGTTCAATATTTAATAATAATGTGATTAATGAGGATTCTGCCTAGGTTATGATATATGGCCTTCTCTTGCATTTAACTTAGGATTGCACTGTATTCAGGTTGCAATTTAATGTGAATTAGTTGAAAAAGTTGAAAGCAAGCATACAAGGCATGCTTCTCTTGCTACATTTAACATTTTAATATCTCAAGTATATTTTCAAGGTAGTTGCCACATGATAGATAAAATTATAAACATTTTTGTCAAACACCTTACATCACTTTCTTATGATTTATTAGAAGGCTTCATTTCTTTTCTCCAGTTCAATAGTTAGACATTCAAATCATCCAATTAATGATTTGATCCACTGTGCTATCTATATATCTTAGTTCTTTAATAATAGCAATATATAGTATATTCTGTCATATGCCAGATTTTAATTAAAGAGCCTAAGAGTTTCATTGTTAAGTAGTATAGGAGTTGCTGATTTAAGAGATTTTATTCACAGTGCTTTCTTTTCTTCTATTTTAATCTTCTACAAATTTTATCAGAAACGTGTTCAATTTTATCATGTGTTTTTGAGCATATTTCTCCATTTTTATATTTCTGCTCTGTATTTTATTAATAGATATGAATTATCAAGATATCTTGCCTTCATGGACAATATTCTGTGTATGGTATATTTTTCTATTTAATATGTCATTGAGACTTAAATTACCTAAACCATTTTCCATAACATAGTTGTGAGTTGTTCAAAAACCACTTTTTAAAATTACAGCTTATTCTCGCATTTCAAAATATTTTTAAGTATCCAAAATAATATTAGCTCATTAGATTCAATGATATGCTAAAGCATCTAGTTTCTGAATGGATATAGCAAGAATAAATGCAATGGTGTAGAAAAAGACAACATAAAGCTTGCATCAAAAACAATAAAGAAGCAACTATAAAGCAAAGCATCAGTTTTCTGATTTCCTGAGACAGTGCACACTCTCATGGAAAGCATATGCTTCATTCTTAAAACAAGATAGGTCAGTGCAGGCTTCTGAGATAACTTTGTATCAATGAATAATTTCAAATACTCTTTTTTAACAAACCAATTTTATTGATACATATTAGTAAAGCATAAATCATTGAAAGTGTACAATCAATAGTATTAGGTGTATCACATAGTTGTGGGTTCATCACTTCAATCATAATTAGAGCATTTTCATTATTCCAATAAAAATAGAAAACAAAAAACAGACAGACAAAAAAGCAAAAAAAAACCCCTCATCACCTCTCAATCTCTCTATGCTTCCCATGCCGTACATAGCTGCTATTCTGTTTCCTTCCTTCTAGTTTATTTGTAATTATGTTTTGTAAAAACAGTCTTATATATGTAATGTCACCCATATTTGTATTGTACATGAGGTTTCACTGTGCTATACAGTCCTGTGTTACATTTTTCAGCTCTCTTTCTAGTAATATACATGTCCTTAGACTTTCCCTTCCAACCATATCCATATAATAGCTCTGCAAATTACAAATACTATAATGTGCTCTCACCATTTTGATTCATTTCCAAAGATTTAAAAACAATATTTTTACCATTCCTGCACAGATCCACCCTCAGCTTTCCATTCTTTACCCTCATTATATTTTCTGATGACCTATATTCTAATTATTAAATCCATGAGTTTACATAATATATTTAATTCATAATAGTGCAATCATACAGTATTTGTCCTTTTCTGTATGGCTTGTTTCACATAATGTCCTCCAGTTTGATCCATGTTATCATATGCTTCATGACTTCATTTCTTCTTACAGCTGCATAATATTCCATCATGTGTATACACCACAATTTGTTTGTACATTCACCTATTTTGTTCTCATCTTTTGGCAATTGTGAATAATGCCCTACAAACGTTGGTGTGGGAATGTCTGTTCATGTCACTGCTCTCACTTCTTCTGGGTATACACCTAGCAATGGTGTTTCTGGGTCACAGGTCATGTCTATATTCAACTTTCTTAGGAACTGCCAAACAGTCTTCCACAATTGCTGTACCATTCTACATTGCCAACAACAGTGAATAAGCATTCCTATCTCTCCACATCGTCCTCAACACTTATAGTTTTCCAACTTTTTAATAGTGGCCATTCTAATCGGTATGAAATGATATCTCATTTAGTTTTGATTTGCATTTCCCTAATCGTTGTTGATATTAAACATTTTGTCATGTGTTTTCTCACCATTTGTATTTCTTCTTTGGACAATTGTTTTTTCAAGTCTTTGTCCATATTTTAATTGGGTAGTTTGTCCTTTTATTGTTGAGTTTTAGTATCTTTTTTATATCCTGCATATTAAACCCTTATCAGGTACATGGTTTCCAAATACTTACTCCCATTAAGCCGGCTGCCTTTTCACCCTTTTGACAAAATCCTTTGAAGTGCAAAAGTGTTGAAGTTTGAGGAGGTTCCATTCATCTATTTTTTTCTTTTGTTGCTTGTGCTTTGGGTGTTAGGTTTAAGAAACTACTGCCTACCAAAAGATCTTGAAATGATTTCCCACATTTTCTTCTAAGAATTTTATGGTTGATGCTTTTTATTTATGTCCTTGATACATATTGAGTTAATTTTTGAATAAAGTGTGAGATAGGCATCTTCTTTCTTTCTGGATATGGCTATCCAGTTCTCCCAGCACCATTTATTGAATAAACTTTTCTGGCCTAGCTGGGAATGCTTGACAGCTTAGTCAAAATCATTTGACCATAGATGTGTGGATCTATTTCTGAGATCTCAGTTTGGTCCATTATTTAATCTGTCTGTGTTTTTGCCAGGGCCATGTTGTTGTTGTGTTTTTAATCACTGTAGCTAAGTTATATGCTTTCAATTCAGGAAATGATAGTCCTCCAATTTCATTCTTCTTTTTAAAGACATTTTTGTATATTCAGGGTCCCTTACTCTTCCAAAAAAAGTTGATAATTGGCTTTTCCATTTCTGCAAAAAGGGCTGCTGGGATTTTTATTGGGATTGCATTGAATCTGTAAACTGCTTGAGTAGAATTTACATCTTAATGATATTTTTCTTCCAGTCCATGAACATGGACTCTCCTTCCATTTATTTAAGTCTTCAGTTTCTTTTAGCAATATTCTGCAGTTTCCTGAATACAGTCCCTTATGCATTATTCATGATAGCCAAAAGTTGGAAACAACCGAGGTGTCCAACAACTGATGAATGGATAAACAATTTGTGGTGTATACACATGATGGAATATTATGCAGTGGTAAGAAGAAATGAAGTCATGAAGCATATGACAATATGGATGAATGTAGAGGATACTATATTGAGTTAAGCAAGCCAGACACAAAAGGATAAATTCTGTATGATTGCCCTATTATGAACTAAACATATTATGTGAAATATAAATGTATTACCTGAAATATGAATATGGGTAAATTTGCATATATAAGACTGTTTTTCTTTGAAGCTGAGCAATTGTAGGTTAATAGCACCAAAAAAATTATCCTAAATGAAGTAGACCAAACACAAAGTACTGTATATTGTATGATTCCTTTATATAAAATGTAAATATAAATCAATTCATAAAGATGAAATTAGATTAGTGGTTTTGTAGGGCTGAAGAAGGAATGTTAAGTTCTGTGGAGTTTTTCTCATTGGAGTAATAAAATTGTTCTAAAATTTTTGAGATGATGAATGCACAACATTGTGATTATACTAAAAGTCATTGATTATAAACTTTGGCTAGATCATATGGCATACGGTTATATCTCAATAAAACTGCTTAATAAACAAATAAATAATTGTGCTAGAATAGCCAGAAATAGCAGCTATGTACAGCAGGGGAAACAGAGAGATAGAGAGGTAAGGAATTTTCTTGTTTGTCTGTTTTTGTTTAGTATTATTATTATTGAAATAATGAAAATGCTTTAATAATGACTGAACTGATGAACATGCAACTATGTAATTATATCAAATACCATTTATTGTACATTTTTGATAAATTGTATTATATGTATCAATAAAATTGATTTGTAAAAAAAAATCAGGCCCAGGGACTCACTCACTAATGGGGTGCAGATTTTCTTGCAGGGGTAGTGCAATAGGAACCTAAAAGTTGTTTTTCTCCTTGTAATTTCCCAGCAGATGGTGAGCATTGGAGAACCTTTTTATGGAGAAGTTTCTTTCAACCTCCACTGTCCCGTGTTTCTGGTCTGGCTTGAGCCAAGTTTCAAAGCAGGCTCTGCTGGCTGAATTTACTGAAGAAAAGCCCTCTGACTCACCCTCCCTCTTTCCTTGTAACAGCTGACAGGGATGAAGGTGTCTATTCCCCTCTCAGGCAACTGCAGTGAAGTAGGGGTTTTATCCAGGTTTAATGTCTTGATGGTGGGGGATAGGAGACCTTCTCTGCTGCCATGTGGGGGTTAATAACTCATGTTTGTTGTTTCAGGTTCTTTGTCTTTCTGTGCCTCGCCACCCTAGGAGTTTTGCAGCACTGTCCCTTGGACAGCTTTTGGCCCTTTCTCCATTGATTTTGGGAGAGAGCTGAGCCTGCCTGCCTACTCCAATGCTATCTTCCTGGAATTCTCAAATACTCTTCTTAAAATATCAGATTCGATCACTGAGTATGATGGAAATACCAAATAATTCTATCTAATTCATGGGTATAAAAAACAAAAACAAAAAACAAACCACTACGAGATAGTAGCAAGTCTCCTTAATAAGCCTTCCAGGTGATCCAAACAAGAATAAAAAATAAAATAAAAATTTGAACAAAATAAAAATTTATACTCAGCTGTTTTCTGGATCAGCAGTACAGGAGCTGGCATTTCCAGTACAATTCCCTGATCTTGGGTTTCAAATGGAGCAGATACCCCACATTCACAAAGTAGCATGTATGTATGTCTGTTCCAAACCATCTGGTGGCTGCTTGAATGACCTCTACAAGGTCAACTCTGTCTCCCCTGTCCCAGAAATCACTCCAGATGGAAAAGAGGCAGGCAGTTGCTAAAACACTTAAGAAAACAATAAATCATAATAACTTGATGCAAAAGGTTAAATTGAGATGTACAAAGAACACCTGAAGCCAGGAGGAAAGGCTGTGGAGAATTTCTTGGGTAACTGAAGCATTTGAGTGTCAGTGTACACAGGTCAATTTATAAGGCCATACACATTCCCAGTGCAAGATATTAACCTTTCACATTGGGCTGTTATTCAAGTTCACTGTAAGACTGGATGAGCACTGAGGGAAGACTCCAGGACAGAGCCAATCTTCAAAGATTGGGAGAAATATTTGATAAAATAAGAAGTTCAATAAAGAGGTAGACATTATAAAAATGAACTGTAGCAGTTTGGTATTATTTATGAGTTCCAAAAATAGATATTGGTTTAAGTTTGTAAACTGGCCTGTTCCTCTGGGTGTATTAGATTGTATTAACTTCAGAGATTTCACTTTTACTTGATTAAATTATGATTAAGGCTTTGATTGACCCACATCAGTAGGACATTGACTCTCTGCCCCCTTGGTAGGCAGGAACTTACAGAGAAAATAACATGGCAGAGGAGATAGTGGAGTTTTTTGCTGCTGGAACCCCAGGAAGTAAACACACAGGATAAGAACACAGAGGAATAGAGATAGTTCCATGGACACAGCAGAGGCCCTGGGAAAAGAGACGAGCCATTCACCTGATAGTTTACAGCTGGTCTTCTGGAGAAGGCAGAGCAGCTGAGCCTGGAAAGAAAAAAGCCCCAGGAGAGAGATGAGTCTTATCCCAGTCTACAGCTGAGGTTGGAGGAAGCTGGGACAATGGAACCTTAAGAGGAAGAGGAAGACTGAACCCTTGCAAACATCAGTAGCCCTCTTACTCCAACACATGGCAACAGATTTTGGTGAAGAAGTAGTTTTGCGATGGACTCTTTAGGGCCTTGTAACTATAAGCTTCTACCCCAAATAAATACCCATTATAAAAACCAACTGCTTTCTGGTATTTTGCATCAGCACTCTTTTGGCTGACTAATACATGAACCAAACAGAAATACTGGAGCTGAAGACCACAGTGATTGGAATATAAACTTCTCTATATTGGTACAACTGCAAAATTGAGCTGGCAGATGAAAGAATACACAAACTTGAAGAAAGGACAATTGAAATTATCCTGTCTGAAGAATAGAAAGAAAAGGAGAATGAAGACAAGTGAATAGAGTATAAGGGATATGTGGGACACAAATTAGCATACCAAAAAAGTCATTCTAGGAGTCCCAGGAAGAAAGGGGAGAGAAAAGGGAAGAAAAATATTTGATGAAATAATTGCTTAAACCATGCAAAATTTGATTAAAAACATGAATAAACATGTACAAGAATCTCAACAAACTCAAAGAGACACATTATAATCAACCTGTGAAATACCAATGAAATAGAATCCTTATAGCACCATAAGAGTTGTGACAAATCATAGACAAGGAATGCTCAATAAGATTAATAGCTTATTTCTCATCAGAAACAATGGATGCCAGGAGAAAGTGAGATGACATATTCAAAGTGTTGGGAAAAAAAACTGTCAACAAGATTTCTATATCTGGATTTGATATCAAGATTTCAAATTTCCTCAAAATTGAGATAGAAATTAAGATATTTTGAGATACACAAAAATTGAAGAAGTTCATTAGCACTATACCTTGCCACCAGAAATGCTAAAGGGAGTTCTTCATATTATAAGGAAAGTCCTAGACAGAATGTGGAAGCTATATAGGTATCCAGTAAAGATATATACATGCATAAATACAAATGTCAGTATTACTGTATTTTTGGTTTGCAATTTCACTTTTTCTTATATGATTTATATAGAAATGCATAAAATAATTATAAATCTATATTAAGGGACATACAGTTTATAAGGATGTAATATATGATAAGAAAAATAAAAAGTGTGTGAAGGTATAGGAAGATAGCTTGTGTATGTTAGAAAAGTTAAGTTGGTATTAATTCAAATGAAATTATTAT
>JAQZBX010018020.1:0-35018 GCA_029593785.1 Cabassous unicinctus | reverse complement strand
TGAAGCTGAAGAGATTGATCTTGGCTGGAAAGAAATATTGAGGAGTAAAAAAAAAAAAAGTCATCCCCTCTTTTATAATACTTACTTGTTGACATTATTACAATATCTAACTATGTTATAATTAACTATATCCCCACTGTATTCGTCAGCCAAAGGGGTGCTAATGTGAAATTCCAAATATGGGTTGGTCTTTATAAAGGGTATTTAATTGGGGTAGAAGTCCACAGATACCAGGCCATAAAGCGTTATGTTTCTTCTCTCACCACAGTCCATTGCCACGTATTAGAGCAAGACAGCTGCCGGCGTTTGCCAGGGTTCAGGCTTCTGGGGTTCCTCCTTTCCCGGGGCTGCGTTTCTCTTCGGGCTTAGCTCCTGTTTCCTCCACAAGGTCAGCTGTAGAGGATCAGGCGAACGGCTGACTTCTCTTCTCCTGGGGCCTTCTTTCCAACATCAAACTGCTTCTCAAAAGACTGCTTCTACTCTGTTCTTTGCCTTGCCTTTTATATTTGATTCCCCACCCACCAAGGGGTGGGGCTCAACACCCTAATCATAACCTAATCATGCCCAGATTAACAGATCAGTTTACAAGCATGATCCAATTATATTTTTGGAATTCATAAATACATCAAATTGGCCAACGGTTACACCCACTAAACAGCGAATATTGTGAGGGAAGGAACTGTAACTTGTTTATCTTTATTTGTCCAACCAATTTGTTGTCTGACATATACTAAGCCCACCATAAATATTTATTGAAGGAAATTGTCTTTGAAAATTTTTAGAGTATATTTTGGAAAATATTAATGTGTTACATTTGGTGGAAATGTTTTATATATAAAAGAGTAAGGAAAAAAAGGAAAATGAGTTTTGCTGCAGTGCAAACAACTTTTTATTTAAAAGAACATCCAGTTTGAAAAAAAATCAATTTTAGAAATAGTTCTGTCAGAAAAACAAAGATAATAAAAGATGCTTCAAGGAGAAGAAAGCACTTCATACATACACAACTATGAAATTCATAGCATGTGCGTTAACAAGAGGCCATATGACAAATTTGCAAGGAAATGTTACAGATTTATTTCTGATATATAAAGAAATGAAACCACTTAATAAATAAATAAAGATAATTTTCAGCATCAAGTACTAAATGAATTGGTTCCAGCCTGATTAATAGGGTTGAAAGTTAATATCTTTGAAATAAATATCAAGAACTATATGTAAAGAGCATAAAAAAACTTATGAAATTAGGCAAGTATATTCTGCAGTTAACTTATCTATGCAAAGATAAAAAGTTAATGATTGGGGATACCCTTTTAAAATATCACTTAGCTCTTAATGGTTGACTTGTTTTTCCCTAAAAGAGTATTTTTCTTACCTTTTATTAAATAAGAAAGGAAAGCATTTTGAAAGTAATTTAATATAATTTCAGATTCAATGATTGTTTCTTGTAACACAAAAATGATCATTTCTATCTGAAATATTACAATGGAATTTAAATATTTATTTTATCTGCATTAGTTTTAGGCATTTTCTATTAGTTAAGTGCATGATACAACTCAAACCAAAAATATTTCAATTATTTTATAAGTATGTATTCTAAAAATAAAAGACTATAATTTTTTTCTGAGCAAAGCTAATCACATGCTGAGTAGATTAACTAGATAACCATTGTTTAGATCAAATTACATTTGGGGGTGGGGGGTAAGAGTTTAAGGAGATACTCAAAATTTTTGCCATTAATTTTCTTCCCTATTTCTCCCTTGAATGAAAATTAGAATATAAGTAAGACTCTTTATTCAGGTCCATTGGTTTAGAAATACACAGCTCCTGAGTGTTATAAGGGTATTTATGATAGCAGGTTTTACTTTCCCATTGAATTGTTAGTGTTAGATCATTTAACTGTCCTAATTATTTTATTGATCTTGCACTCTTGACAAAGCCTGTTTTTTAAGGAAAACAAAAGCGCAGAGAGTAAATTCTAGTACAGATTACATTTATTAAAGAGTTTAGTGAGGACCTTCCCCCCCAAAATAAAAATTGTGATTACTTCATTTATGCTAGTTCAAAGAGACCCAGCAATCCTCAGGCAGCATAAAGTGCCTTTAAATAGCCCCAGCATCCAGCCAGTCACTAATATGTGATTTCTAATTACTTTTGTAGTTTGTCACTGTTTAACACAATCAAATCTAATTGACCAGAAAATTTTGGTTAGATTGTACTAAACTATGGTTAAATTTTACTGTTATTATTCTTGTTTCTTTGTGAACATCTCAACTTTACTGCATCATTAAACCTTAAATTAGATTTAGATAATAAGAATATTTCATAAAATTTTTCCAACAGCTGCAATATTCACACAGGAGCTACAGTACTTTTAAATCCACTGTCATATCTTTTTTTTAAAATGTTAATTCATACCCATTCTTCCTGGGTTATTAAAAACAATGGCACTTTGATTTTAATTAAACACTTCATTTGAAAGCCATGACTAACAAATGTCAAATGCTAAAGGTGAACTGATGTTAAGTGGATTTCAGAGACTCTTTCATAGCATGAAATGAATTCAAGTCTGAAGATTTTTACTTTCAGAACTCCTGATGAGGTGCACATACAAGAAAGGTGGAAATTAACTACCTCATTTTAGAAGTTTGCATTACTTTATTTTGTAAAACAGTTGAGCTAAGCAATGGATTAGACATCCTTGACATTAATTCTCTAAGTGTAGGACAATAATAAACAAATAATTGGGTTTGGCATTTAAATGTCCACTTTTGTCCATATATTCTAAGTTACTAAAACGTTGGCAATAAAGACATATGAATTTATTCCTTAAAGAGAATACTTAATTATGCTGGTAATTTTATATAATACACATAACAAGATAATAGGATATGAGGTAACAGCAATAAAAAGCCTCACTGTATAGCTTTACTTTAAATTATATCTGCTAACATTTTCACTTATATATTTATTCCCATTTTCCACAACACATGGAGCCTTCCGAGGACATAATGGATGTTTTTTTTTAAAAAGGGCTGATACATTTTGCTAATATACGATGCTGCGAGTCAGTAAAGAAACTAATCTAACCAGTTTTGATCAGATTGAGCACCAATAACCAAATTCTTCAGATATGACTTGGACAGCAAATACTCAGAATAATTACAATATGGCTAGACTATAACATCTAAAGCAAAAGTCAATTAAAGCATTATTTTCAAATGATGTATCATAAGGCAATAATGGTTTCTATTAACACATGGAAAAAATCACCTGAAACACATAGCGCATCTCACATAATAAGCCCATTCCCAAAACTGATTAATCTGAAGTAATTTGAATGTGTTTACAAATGCATATGATCATGAAATGAAAGGAGATAAGACTAGTAAAGGTAATAAGAAAGATACTAGAAGGAACCAACTAAAGGTACAGAAATTCCAGTTCTTTCTAATTCTCCCTTTATCAACAGGATAATACATGTGGCTCACTATAGTCATGGATTCGGTTTTCTTGTGGATATAAATTCTGATTTAAACTGAGCCAAAGAAAATAGACAAGACAAGACTCCCAGCCTATACTGACTGGACCAGCTTGCTATCTTCCACCAGGCCTCCTATCAAATTGCTATTAGCGTCTGATAAAATGTACTTTTTTCTCAGTTAAAATAATAGTTTTGAAAGACAGTAAAAAGTAGTGAAAAATAAATATACACCATTACTCTAAGAAGGAAAATAAGAAAAACAGAAGTACACAAACTGATGGTAATAGAAAATATACAGGAGAAAATATTTAAACTGCCACGTTCATATTTTTCTACATGAAATATTTTCATTAAAGTATTACTTAAAATATTCATCAAAAGAAACTACAAAACTTTTTAAGTACTTCTTAAAGAATCATAAAACTATGCCCAAACAGGTGGGTATGACTTTCCTTCTTTAACTGTTCACATGATTTTTTTGAGCAAAAATACCACTTAAGAGGGAAGCTGCTAGCCAGCAATTACCGGCCTACTTTATTCTTGGACTACAGTGCTAGATTCAAAGCTCTCATACCAAGTCAATAAATTGGGGGTGGGGGCAGGGGGGAACCATGTCCAATCAAAAAGCATCAAACTGGTGAAAGAGTAAAAGGAATACCATGTAAGCATGTTATTTATGACTCAAAAAGTCTCTTTCTTCCCACAATTCTTCTATGAGAGTCAAAGGGAAATTCACTCCCAATTTTTATTTTACTGATTTAGTTTTTATTACTTAAAAAGAATGCAAATAGCTCAACAGATGCTAAGTAAAATTGTAAGTGCTTTACACAGTCACAAAAATTTATAGCCATAAGATTGAATTTGAAATCATCTTAGAATTTATACAACCCAGTGGTCAAATTCAACTCTACCCTGCCCTTCCCAATTTATTTTTTGGTATAGCTTTAACACACTGGGATCTAAATGACTTTAGAATGGGAACAACCTCTTTCACCCCAGACACACCATTATTTCTATATCACATCCATCTACTTCATACATTTGTATTATCTGCCTGATCATTCTAGGCCCATGGATTTGTCACACTTCCCTGATTTAATCAAACCACTTCAATTCAGAAGCAAAGGGATACTCAGTTGTTAAATGAGTTGACCAGTTTCCTAAAATATATTGATGGCCTTGGCTGGTCTGCTCAGATTTTGTGGCTCCTGGTTCTGTGTTGTCCTTCACAACTTTGCATCAAAAACCCCATATAAAATTTTATATACAGTATGCCTGAATGAGCATTTGAACACTATGGCACCTAGTGCTCTACTGACAAACATATTTCAATCACACACTGGCATAATTGGCCCAAAACAGGGGTTTCCAGAAAGAACTATAAACTCCCCTAAAGACATGTCTTCAAACTCAAATACATAAATGGTAATTCACAGTCCATGTGTGGCAACCCGTTTACAGCCAAATGTCCCCAAAATGTTGACAAACCTGTATAAACATGGAAAAACTAAATAATGCAAAACCATTCTGGACTGTAGATAAATTGAATGTCGTTGCCACTTTTGAGTAAAATTAGTGGGCCAGCTTAAATTAAAAAATGAGATTTGATTATCATTGAATTTACAATTACATAAGAAAGAATTGATACACACAAATTCAAGAAAGTTATACCAGTTTCAAGTGGGTGCAAGGACAGCCACACAGACATTAGTATATTTAGATAATACTATCCAAAGTAAATGGGCTCAAGTCCACCAAATAAAAAATGAATAAAAATTGGATTACATAAGATTTTGCCACAGAATAATATTTCTTTTCCCCAAATTAGCAGCTATTGGCACATTATAGAGGTATGCCAAGTCACCTTAATAAAAGTTAATTCAAGAGTAAAAGTCTTACATTCAAATTAAAATAATCAGGTCTTACTTCAATCAAATGATCCTAGCACAACCAGAGGGTCTTCACAGGTCACAGGAGACTAACAATCTGAACCCTGAGCTCTTCATCCAAGTGCTGAACAGTCAAAGCTCATTTCCTGTTCATAAATCAAAAAACAAGAGGTGATCAATTTAAATTGGGAGCTGTATCAGATAATTTATCCCTTGGCTCTTGAATTTTTTTCTTTAGTAAATGCATGTCAGTTTTCTGTTATTAGTTAATTTTATTGTAAACTGATTGAAATTCTTCATTCTTTGTTTGGAGGTCAAAAATGTGTAAATGGGGTCTGGAGAGTAGGAATGGGGAATTATTGCTTGATGGGTAAAGAATTTCTGTTTCCATTCATGGATGGTGGTGTTGGTAGCACAATATTGTTAATGTAATTAATATCACTGAACTGTACATGCTAGAGATTTAAATGGGAAATTTTTACCTTGTATATATATATCTTTTAAAATATATATACATGTATTTAAAGATATTTAGAGTACAGAAGTGTTACATAAAAATATAGGGGATTCCCATATGCCCCACTCCCTATACCTCCCACATTTTCCCACATTAACAACATCCTTCATTAGTGTGGTACATTCATTACAATTGATGAAAACATTTTGAAGCATTGCCACCAAGCATGGATTATAGCTTACATTGTAGTTTACACTCTCTCCTGCACAATTTTGTAGGTTTTGGCAAGGTATGTAATGGCTGGTATCTGTCATTGTAATGTCACTCAGGATTATTCCCAAGTCCCGAAAGTGTCCCCATATTTCACCTGTTTTTCCCTCTCCCTGCCCTCAGAACCTCCAGTGGCCACTGTTTCCACATTATAGATATAATTTCTTCCATTGGTAGAATCACAATAAGTCTATAGTAGAATACCAGTAAGTCTACTTTAGTCCATAGTTCATTCCCCAATCCTGAAGATTCTGGGATGGTGATGCCCACTCTACCTCTAATTGAGAGGAGCTTCGATCCCATGGGGCAGATTGATGGTACTCTCTTGCTTGCAGTTGTAGACTCTCTCAGTTCTTTGGGATGGTCATTGTCTATCATCATCTCCTTGTTAGTTGTCCTGAGTGAGTTCAATGAACTGGATAGTAGATGTTGCAACTCCATTGAGATTCAGGGCCAAGCTGGCACATGGACAGCCCAAAGATTTTAGTCTATTGGATGTACACCTATCAACCCTAGTGACAATTACAGGCTCAAATAGAAAGGTCTGAAGAGTCATGTTTAGGGAAACCACAACTGAGTCCAACTCTGTCACACAGGGAATAAATGGAAGAAAATATCACTATATATACAAGACAACAGATTTTACAGTTATGAAAGACACAATGTAAAAAAATATATTTTTAAAAAATTTTTTCATTATATTTTATTACTCCAAATCTTTTATTTTTATTTTTAAATTTGTTTTGTATTTTATTACTCATTTTAAAAAATGTCATTATTTCATTTTCTTATTAATTGCATTAGGCTATTTTGTTGGCTTCATTTTTGAAGACGTTTTGGATCACAGAAGGGTTACAACTATGACAGAGGAGGATCATTTGTGCAGGGTGTCAGTGATGGGGGATACATGGGAGGAGGATCAGCTGGGTATACATATACAAATGTGTTCAATGGTTCAAGGGGCATTGTTACAGTGGGTGGAGATTCACACAATAACTGAAAGAAAATCAAATTCCCATCCTGCAGGGCTCTGCCATATTCCCTAATGGAAGAGCAAGAATCCCCTGAGTACAGGGGCAATGACTAGTGAAGGAGGATGGCCCATTGATGGCCCTTGATATTGATGACTGTACTTATGAACCATTATTCTTGAAACTGAAACTTAGCCTAGTATTATAGAATGCCTAAGAATTACCTCCTGTGAGCCTCCTTGTTGCTAAAATGCAGCCTTTCTCTAAGTTGAACCCAGCATATAAATGCAATAACTTTCCACAGTGTGGGACATGACTCCCAGGGATGAGCCTCCTTGGCACTGAGGGATTATACCAAGCACCAAGTAGCAATGCAACTGGAAAAAGACCTTGACCAAAAGGGGGAAAAGGTAAAGACAAATGAGTTTATATGGCTAAGAGACTTCAAAGTGAGCCGGAGGTCATTCCAGAGGTTATGTTTATGCATGTCTCAGCAGGACCTCATTGACTGCCAAAGTAAATACTACCTCAAATACTGGTGTTCCTGAGGGCTCTGGAAACATCCAGACACTATAGTAAGGGTAGATAGCTCAGGAATTTGATTCCTTGCCAATGGGCTTTACTTTGGAATTTATGCTCCCCCATGTGACAGAGTTGTATATATTTTAAAACAATACAATTGAAAAAAATGAATGTATACCTTTTTTTTAAAAGCAGAGCATTCTATATCAAGGAAAAATGTACACAGAAATTCGCAATTATTTTTCTCTCTGCTCTAATTTTTAGTATTTACATTTGTACCTTAATTATATAAGCATAAATGGCACACATATTTTGTGATATGCAATTAATATAATAAAAGATAAAATAGAAGGCATACAACTGGACACAAATTTACGTGAAATCCTGGCCATTCTACTGAACACTTGAGTATCATCAGGTAATTTACACAACTCTTTAATCTCTATCTCTTCACTCTAAAATTAGGATGAAAAAAAGTAATAACAAACTACTATGAGAATTAGAGACATTGTGTATAATGAGCCTAGCACAGTGGCCAACCTGTGATAGATGCTCAACAAGTGATTTTTTTGATTATATAGCTTTTTAGGGCATTGACAGTTTTTCCCAATTATATTTACATCTTCTAATGCTAGGCTTGGTTATTTTGTATTTCATATTAATGAGCTATGATATTAAATGATAATGCCATTAATCAAAGAAGTGTTCATCTTTACTTCCATATTTTTATATTTTTATCTTAGCTTTGAGATATTTGAAAGCTATAAATTGCATTTGATCTTACCACACTCCATATAAGCTGAAATTATTTTCTTCAATCAAGGCCAATATGCAGTTTTATACAAGCCTGAGAGTAGTAAAAAAAATTGCCCCATGTTTGATCCCCTAATTATTTCTCCCCCATTCAAAATCTACATCTCCCTTAAGTTTTACATAAAAAATAAATTATAACATGCCATAAAATCCTCAATTGCCAAAATACAGAGAAAAATAGTATTTCCAATTTTTATCTTAAATTCCTTCAGCTTTCATAGGAAAATTGTTTAAGGTAGATCCTGCAGATTCACCCAATTTGGAGGGCCTATTCAACTCTTCCTGTTTCTTTTCTCAAAAATTTCAGGGCTTCTTTTTCAGAGTAACTTAACTTAGTTAATACATGAATGATAAGGTTCCTGGACTCACTTATTCTTAAATAAATTATTTAGTCAAGAATTAGTGACTTTTCTTCATCATCAATGTACACACACACACACATACTTATTTCAGGGAATTTATAAAAATCCCAGTTGAGGGGAAGAAGTGATATGAAATAAGGAGGATTAAAGGTCACTACTCAATTCTAAGCTTTTTTTTAAAAAGTGCCTCAAAATTCTATTCATGGGTGGCGTTTTACAAGAAATCAATTGTCTTTGTGAAAATGTGGGCTTCTACTCTCCCTCAATATTTGAAAATGAAAGAGTCATATCAAAAAGATTAAATGAATAGTCACAAAGAATACTTAAGTACTCAACCTACAAATCACAAGAAATGCTAAGTCACATGGTACTTTCTTCTTAATCTTTCTCTTGGCATCTAACTGGATAAAAATGGCATGTTGCCATATGCATTACACATTTGATTAAAAATCAAACTTTGTAGATTGTGTTAAATAGCTGAAAAGTCATTGTCAAATTGCCCAACATAATACCTTTAACTAATCCTTTCTTTTTTTAATTACAAATTTAAGATTCTATTTTCTAAATGAAAATAACTCTAGTTTCTTGCATTGAAATGCATTTTCCAATATGTGATTTTTGAAGGTTCTTTGGGAAACATTCATGAATTAGTTCCTTACATACCTTTTGAATATTTTCTAAAGTCAAAATACTAGAAATAGAAGAAAGCTGAGAGATTGTCTCACATAAAAACTCAGACCAACACACACCACCAGCTCCTACTAGATGTTTAATTTGATAATAGATGCCCTCCAGCTCTATAGCCAATATTTTAGTAAAAAAAAAATCAGAAATGAAAAACTCCACTTGTCTATGGAGTGTTCTTCTGTGCAGTCTTTAAAACAGTATACTTTTGTATCTGCAGGACAAAAGTGTACTACTCTTTGGAAATCATCTTCAGTTCTGTTAGTGGCTTGATACAAACATATTAATACACTAATGTTGGATATTCTTAAGCAAGTATATGAAAGCAAAACAAAACAAAAAACCCAATGCATGATAGTTTCCAATTTAGCAGTTTCTGTGAGATTAATATTATCAGCAACTATTCTTTTATAGGGTTACCAATTTTTTAGCTTATGGAGGATGTGACAGTTTGAAGCTTTTGTGAATCCCAGAAAAGATCATGTTCTGTGGTGTGGGACCCTTTAATTGCATTAGATTCAGGTAAGGGAGACCTTTTGATTAGAACACTTTTGATTAGATCGATTTAGGGCCTTTGACTGGACTAGGTCAGGGAGGTCCCAGTGGGGTCTTGGTCCTCTTTTTAGAGACATATAAGCAGAGAACTGAAAGCAGAAACATACAGAGAAAGACAGCTGCTATTTCGACCCTGCCATGTGAGAGAGGACTCCACGATTGCCTACAGCTGCAGAAGGACAGTAAAACCCCAAGAGGCTGAGAGAGAGGCTGGAGGTTGGAATAAGCAGAGCACAGAGGCTTGGAAAGCAGTCCCTGCGAGGTTAGGCCCCCAGAGCAACTCAAAGCTGAAGAGACAAGAGCCCTGCCATGTGCTTGATCACCCACAGCTGGCTTGGGGAGAAAGTGAGCCTGGAGGAGAAGGCAGAGACTGGTGGAGCCACCTTTTTGCCTTGCCATGTGGCAGGAGAACTGGATTGCCCGCAGCCAACCTTGGTGAGACAGCATCTCTGATGATGCCTTGATTTGGACATTTTCACACCCTCAGAACTGTAAAGTTTTATCCTAATAAATTCCTATTATAAATGCCAGACCATTTCTGGTATTTTGCTCCCAGCAGCTTTAGCAAACTAAAACAGAGAATAACTATCTACTTTTCCAAAAACAGTTCTTTTCAAGCCACTCTACTGATCAAGACTTAACCAAAAGTGCCTGTTACTAATTACATAAATTTAATTTTCAATTTAATATTAACAAAAACTCACCATGAGTTAACCATATCAACTTCAAATACTTGTATAAGGCTTTGGAATTCTTTGATATCTTAAGCCTACTCTGAGCCTCTTGAATGCAAGAGCTGTGCCTTGGTTAGCTGTGCCCCCAGGCCCACTGCTGTGCCAATATACAGAGAATGCACAATAAACATCAGTTAAATGTCATTTATGACCCTTAACATTTCTAGATATTTCCACCAACCTTTTCATATCACAGGTCTTTCACTATCTCTTGGAAAAAACACACTGAGTACTCCCTTCCTGGACTTTTTTCTATCTGTTCTTCTTTCTGAGACATTCAGTCTGCTCTCTTTGCCTGTTCCCTCCTCCCTCTCTAATCTACTCCAGATGGGCATTCAATTTCTCTCTAATTGTTTCAAAGCTCAACGACACTAAATTCGAATCCCTTGACAGGTAGTAGAAATATCAAATTACAATTACTTATATCTCCCAAACCCCCAACTCAGAGTTGGGTACTGATCCTTAATTTATGTAGAATTATTAATTACGTTGATTGCAAATTTGTGGTACTTCACAGAGTTGATGGTAACACATTACAGTGAGTATAACTAAAACTGCTGACTTATAAATGTTATTGAGGTTGAAAAGGGCAGTCTAAAGACGTAAATATCAATTTAATAAAGCTAAGGACTTTATATACTTATATATATAAAAAGGGACTATATATACCATAGTGAACTTTGTGGTGGATGAGGATTATGGCTGATAGTATAAATACAAGAATATTTTTCTATGAACTAGAACAAATATACATCACTGTTACAAGGTGATAAGAATATGGTGATACATGGGAAAATAAGATTAATGTAAGTTATGGACTATAGTTAGTAGCAATATTGTAACATTCTTGCATCAATGGCAAAGAAGGTACTATATCAGTGCTAAGGGTCGATAAGAGGGCGTATGGGATTTTTTCTATTCAAGTGAGGAAAATGTTCTAAAATTGACTAAGGCAATGACAGAATAACTCTTTGATGAAACTGAGAGCCACTGAGTGTACACTTTGGATGGAGTGTATAAGACATGGGACTGCATAACATAGTGAACCACGTGGTGGATGATGGACTGTGGTTAACACTACAAATATGAGAGTGTTCTCTAATGAACTATAACAAATGTACAGAACTAATACAAGGAGTTAATAATAGGGTGATTTATGGAAAAAATACACCAAATTTGTAAGCTTTAGACCACAGTTAGCAGTAATTTTTTGATGATGTTCTTTCATTATTTGTAACAAATGTTCCACAACAACACAAGGTGCTCTTGTTGGGGTGATGCATGAAAATTCTGTACATTATGCATGATTGTTTGGTAAGCTCACAAATTCTCCAATAAAATTTTTTTGAAAGGATACAGATGATTTGTGAGCTAAGAAAGGTATCAGTCTCTTGTTGATGAATTAGATTAAGAATTGGTAAAGTATGGCCCACAGGTCAAATCTGGCCTGCTGTTTGTTTTTGTAACCAAAGTTTTATTGGAACACAGCCATGCCTACTTGTGTACATGTTGTCTATGGCTGTTTTCCAGTGACAATAGAATTGAGTAGTTGCAATAGAGACTGTCTAGCCCACAAGTCTAAAATATTTACTATCTTGTTTATTAGAAAAGATTTGTCATCTTCTAGATTAGATCAGTGGTTTCCAAGTGTGGTAACAAGATCTGTCTGGCCCAGACATATCCTTAAGCTAACTATGGCTAGAAAACATTCTATAAATCAGTGTAGTTCCTGGACCAATAGCATCACCTGGGAACTTAATAGAATTGCAAAATCTCAGGCCCCATTGCAGACTACTAGATAGAAATTCTGGTTACTATCCCTTTAAGTGAGATAGTTTAATACTAAAGTTTGAGACTCAGTAGATGAGATAAACACAGGAGCATTTAACATCTGGCCATAATGACTTGGTCTAGCTTTGGCAGATCCACTTTCTTCAAAGATATTGTAAGTGATTAAAAGATACTAATTAGAGGATTGTGGGAACATGGCCAACGGGTTAGGCAGATAAGGCACAGCTATCACTAAAACAATGGAGAAAGAGCCAAAGGTTGCCTTGGCGACCTGCTTTGGGGTACAGCAGACCAGGACACTGCTTAACATCCCCCAGGAGAGTGAGAAACAAAAAAACGGAGAAGCCAAAACAACAAGATGTGAATTTAACCTCCCCGCTGCCTAGAACAGCTCCCCTCCCCCACCCCCAAGATATTAAGTGAGGGCAAAACTCCTGGTGAATTATATCTAACTGAGAGGAGAGCAGGCGTCTTCCTCCCTGCCAGCTCCTTTGGATATATAGAACTGGAAGGTACTCTGAGTCATCTAAGAGGGTACTGGAAAGATAAAGAAGCCAAAGGAAAATCATGAGTTTCTTGCCCCTGTAGCTGGAAATGGCACAACCACCCCACCCTCAGGACAAAAAGCCTAGGTAGAGCTGCTGGCTCCCTGCTCTGAACAGAGTGTGATGGCAGATTCCCTGGGAGGACGGGGGGGTCTGGGAGTGTGGAGAGTGGTTTCTTTGTGGTGAGTTTAGCCAGCCAAGCCCCCGATGAATATAAGAAGGGACACGGACTGGACAGGAATAGGGGAGGGAGATCTCCTCAGGCAGGCTGTCACACCCAGCTGCCTAGGTCAAGAGAGGAATTACATCAGAGAGGAGGCAGAGACAGAGAAGTGACTGATCAGCAGGACTCCAGTGGACTGCAGGGAATCTAACCTGCCTGAGGGAAAATGGGTAGATAACCTTCTGAAAGGCTAACTAATCTAAGGACACAGGTTAGCTCAGTGGAAGAATTCCATATATGAGGACTCTGGTTCAATTCCAGGCTCTTCATTGAGAAGTGATCCACTGCATTTTCAGGCATCCATTTGAAACTTTATGACAGGGAGCATAGAGACATTCTCTTTGTATTAGCTTTTCTTGGATCTCTTATTTTTTAAAAAAAAATGTTCCTTTTTATATTTTTTCCCTTATTTTACTCACTAAAACCTGGTTCAAAACCTACAGAGTACAGGCTTCAGGATGATTGATGAATACCAGCAGCCTGAGAAGATCCTTAGGGATCTAAGAGAGAAGGCTGTTTTTCCATGTTTATTTCTGTTTTTTTTTAATCTTTGTTTCCTTCTTTCTCCTTTTTTTAAACCAGTTGCTGCTGTCCTGTTTCTTGTTTGTTGTGTTTCCCTTTCCTTTGTTTCTCTGTTTGTTTGTTTGTTTTCTTTCCATTGCTGATTTTCTCTACCTATGCTAATTCGTTTCTCTCCTTCATCTTTATATCTTCTGTTTTCTGTTGTTGTTCATTCATTCCACATCTTTTTGTTTGGTCATGAATTTTTCTTGTTTTTATTTCTCTCTCCTTTTTTCTCTATTTTCTTTCCTTTTTTTTTTTCTTTCTCTCTTTTCTTTTTTCCTTTCCCATTTTCTCATCATTCTGGCCTTTTAATTCATTCTATATATTTTTCTTTATTCTGTTTCTTGTTTCATTGTTTTTATTCTACTTTTCTAATCTTATTCCTCTGTACTTCTTACTCATGTTAATTATTGAATTTCCTAGGACTTGTATGGTTCCTCTCCTACCTTTTACTATTATTATTACTATTATTCTTTTTCTATTCCTATTTCTTTACTTTTCTCTGGACATAATTTTTTTTCAAGGGAACACAGACAACAGCAAGGAAATAGAATAAGAGGAACTAAGTGTCATAGTGAAACCTTACCACACTCAAAAACAACAAAATAAAACCATAGAGCATAGAGAGACGCTAATCAACTGAAGAAACCCATCAAGATAAACAAATGCCTAGACACCAACAAAAAATTACAAGCCATACTAAGAAACAGGAAGATATGGTCCAGTCCAGTGAACAAACTAAAAACCAGGAGAAGATGCAGAATGCGGAACAACTAATCAAAGTTGTCAAAACAAATATCATGAATCAACTTAATGAAGTGAAGGAAGAGATTAAGGATATTAAGAAGACACTGGGAGAACATACTGAAGAAATTGTAAACATACATGAAAAGATAATCCAAGAAATCAAAAAGACACTGGAAGCACATAACAGTAGATTTGAACAGGCAGAGGAAAGAATCAGTGATGTGGAAGGCAGTCCATTTGAAATCAAACAGATAATAGAACAGATAGAGAAAAAAAGAAAGAAAAAATCCAGCAGGGACTTAGGGACTTGAATGACAACATGAAACACACAAACATATGCATTATAGGCATCCCAGAGGGAGAAGAGAAGGGAAAGGGGACAGAAGGAGTGTTGGAGGAAATAATGGCTGAAAAATTACCAAACCTATTGAGGGATATGGATGTACACGTCCAGGAAGCACAGTGCACCCCAAACAGTATAAATCCTTACAGGCCTACTCCAAGACATATACTTGTCAAGTTATCCAATGCTCAAGACAAACAGAATACTGAAAGCAGCAAGAGAAAAGGAACCATCACATACAAGGGAAGCTCAATAAGACTAAGTGCTGATTTTTCATCTGAAACCAAGGAGGCAAGAAGGTAGTGGTATGACATAGTTAAGGTGCTAAAAGAAAAAAACTTCCAGCCAAGAAGTCTCTATCCAGCAAAACTGGCATCAAAAATGAGGGAGAGTTCAAAATATTTACAGATAAACAGAAATTAAGAGAGTATGCCAATAAGAAAACTGTACTTCCAGAAATACTAAAGGGAGTTCTGCAAGTTGAAGGGAAAAATCAGGAGAGAGAGAGTTGAAAGAGAGTATAAGAACAACTAAAAAGATAAAAAGAGAAATAAAAACAACATATGGCATACATAAACCCAAAGAAAATATGGCTAATATAAGTAATCCCTTGACAGTAATAACATTGAATGTTAACAGATTAAACTCACCAGTCAAGAGACACAGATTGGCAGAATGGATATCCATATGCTGTCTACAGGAAACCCACCTTAGACCCACGGATGCAAGGAGGCTGAGAGTGAATGCTTGAAAAACAATTTTACAAGCAAACTATAACCTTAGAAGGGCGGGAGTCACTATATTAGTATCAGACAAAATAGACTTTAAATGCAAAACTGTTGTAAAAGACAAAGAAGAACTGCCTTCTTAGCACAGTAGGCAGAGCGTTAGTCTCATAATCTGAAGTCAAAGAAGGACACTATGTATTAATAAAAGGGGTAATCTATCAAGAAGAAATAACAATCATGAACATTTATGCATCTAATCAGGGGGCCTCAAATACATGAGGAAAACACTGGAAAAAACTAAGCGAAGAAATATATGCCTCTACAAATTATAGTAGGGGACTTTAAAACACCATTATCACCATTAGACAGAACATCTCAAAAGAGAATCAATAAAGAAACAAAGACTTTGAATAATACATTAGAGGATCTGGACCTAACATTTACAGAACATTACACCCAAATACAGTGGAATATACATTCTTCTAGAGTCCACATGGATCATTCTCCAGGATAGACCACATGCTAGACCACAGAACAACTCTCAATGAATTCAGAAAAACTGCAATTATACAAAGTAATTTCTCTGACCACAAAGGAATGAAGCTGGAAATAAGTAAGGGACACAGAACCAGAATGGGCACAAAGATATGGTAGTTAAACAACACACTCAGACAAACAGGGGTCAAGGAGGAAATCTCAAAAGAAATCAGCAACTACCTTGAAATGAAAGAAAATGACAACACACCAATCTAAACATATGGGATGCAGAAAAGCTGTACTGAGAGGGAAATTCATAGCCATACATACCTATATTAAAAAAGAAGAAAGAGCTAAAATCAAAGACCTAACTGCACACTTGGAGGAATTAGAAAAAGAACAACAAACTAACCCCAAAGGAAGGACAAAAAGGAAATAAAAAAGATTAGAGCAGAACTAAATGAAATTGAAAATAAGAAAGCACTATAAAATATAAACAAAACCAAAAGCTGGTTCTTAGGGAAGATTACTAAAATTGAAAAGCCCTTAACTAGACTAACAAAGAAAAAAAAAAGAGCAGATGCAAATACATAAAATAAGAAATGAGGAAGGGGATATCACCACTGACCCCACAGATACTTTGAAAAATTATATGCCAAAAAGATGGATAATTCAGAGGAAATGGACAAATTCTTAGAAATACACAAGCACCCTACATTGAGGAAAGAAGAAAGTCATTAACTCTACAGAACAATTACAAGTAATGAGATAGAACCAGTCATCAAAAACCTCCCAATTAAGAAGAGCCCAGGACCAGATGGTTTCACAGGTGAATTCTACCAAACATTATGGAAAGAACTAATACAATCCTGCTTAAATTTTTCCAAAAAGTAGAAGTGGAGGGAATATTGCCTACCTCATTCTATGATGCCAACATCACCTAAACACCAAAGCCAAACAAAAATGCCACAAGAAAAGAAAACTATAGACCAATCTCTCTGATGAACCTAGATGCTACCATCCTCAACAAAATACTTGCTAATCATATTCAACAAAACATTAAACAAATTGTACACGGTGACCAAGTAGGTTTCATCCCTGGTATGCAAGGATGGTTCAACATGAGAAAATCAATCAGGGTAATACAACACATAAACAGATCAAAAGAAAAAAAATCACATGATCATCTCCATAGAGGCAGAAAAAGCATTCGACAAAATACAGCACCCTTTCCTGATAAAAACACTTCAAAGGATAGGAATAGAAGGAAACTTCTTCAACATGATAAAGGATATATATGAAAAACCCACAGCTAATATATTCAATGGTGAAATACTGAAACCTTTCCCTCTAAGATCAGGAACAAGACAAGGATGCCCACTTTCACTGCTCCTATTTATCATTGTGTTAGAAGAACTTGCTTGAGCACTTAGGCAAGAAAAAGATGTAAAAGGCATCCAAATTGGAAAGGAAGAAATAAAAATTTCACTATTTGCAGAGGACATGATCCTATATATAGACAGCCCTGAGAAATCTACAACAAAGCTTCTAGAACTTATAAATGAGTTCAGTAAAGCTGCAGGTTATAAGATCAATGTGCAAAAATCAGTAGCATTTCTGTACACCAATAATGAGCAATCTGAGAAGGAAATAAAAAAAAATTCCCATTTACAATAACAACTAAAAGAATCAAATACCTAGTAATAAATTAAACTAATGATATAAAAGTCTTATACACAGAAAACTACACAACATTTTTAAAGGAAATCAAAGAAGATTTAAATAAATGGAAGAATATTCCCAGTTTATGGATAGGAAGACTAAACATCATTAACATATCTATCATACCCAAAATGATCTACAGAGTTAACACAATCCCAATAAAAATCACCACAGCATTTTTTAATGAATTGGAAAAACTAACCATGAAATTAAGTTGGAAGGGCAAGATGTCCCAAATAGCCAAAGACATACTGAAAAAGAAAAGTAAAATTGGAGGAATCACACTATCTGACTTTAAAACATACTACAAAGCTACAGTGGTCAAAACTGCATGGTATTGGCACAAGGATAGACATACTGACCAATGAAACCAAATTGAGAGTTCTAATATAGATACTCACATATATAGTCATCTGATATTTGACAAGGCCACCAAGCCCATTCAACTGGGAGAGAATGGCCTCTTCAACAAATGGTGCTTGGAGAACTGGATATCTATATCCAAAATAATGAGAGAGGAACGCTATGTCACACCTTCCCCAAAAATTAACTCAAGATGGATCAAAGATGTAAATATAAGAGCCAAGACTATAAAGACCTTGGAAGATAATGTTGGGAAGCATCTATAGGATCTTGTATTAGGAAATGGTTTCATGAACTTTACACTCAAAGCACAAGCAATGAAGGAAAAAAGAGATAAATAACACCTGCTCAAAATTAGAAATTTTTGCACCTCAAAGGAGTTTTTAAAGAGAGTGAAAAGGCAGCCTACTCAATGGGAGAAAATATTTGGTAACCATATATCTGATAGGACCCTAATATCCAGCATATATAAAGAAATCCTATACCTTGAAAATAAAAAGACAACCCACTTAAAAATGGACAAGTGATTTGAATGGACACTTCTCCAAAGAAGAAATACAAATGGCCAAAAAGCACATGAAAAGATGCTCAACATCACTAGCTATTAGGGAAATACAAATCAAAACTACAAAGAGATATCATCTTACACCCATTAGACTGTCGGCTATTAAAAAAACAGAGGACTACAAGTGTTGGAGAGGATGTGAAGGAATGGGAAACCTCATCCACTGCTGGTGGGAATGTAGAATGGTGTAGCAATTGTTGAGGCCAGTTTGGTGGTTCCTCAGAAAACTAACTATAGAATTGCCAAATGATCCAGCAATTCCACTACTGGATATATACCCAGAAAAATTGAAAGCAAGGACACGAACAGATATATGCATACCAATTTTCACAGCAGCATTATTCACAATTGCCAAAACTTGGAATCAACCTAAATGCCCTTCAACAGATGAATGGATAAACAAATTGTGGTATATACCTAAATGGAATATTACTCAGCTGTAAGAAGGATTGCAGTATTAATACACTGGATAACATGGATGAATCTTTAAGACCTTATGTTGAGTGAAGCAAGCCACGCACTGAAGGACAAATATTACATGACCTCACTGATTTGAATTAAGCCAATTGAGCAGACTCACAGAGCTAGAATCTGGAAGATAGGTTTACAGGAAATAGAAAGGAAGAAGGTTTGCGCCAATGCCTACATGGGCAAAATCTATTATAAGGTGGAAGTGTGTAGTTGTGGAGTGGAGGGGCATGACACGGGTGCAGTGATACTCTTGGGTTGGGTGGTGTAGGTTTTTCAGGGGGGTAGGGTGGGGAGAGTGGGTTGGACTCTCCATGGAACTGGGAGGAGGGTTGGGGAGGGAGCAGGTGAACACTGAGGATTGGTGGGTACATGGTTGAAACTACAATGTTGGGAATGCTTTTTTGGCAATGTGGCAAGGGAGGGTTACTGTTTTAGGGTGTTGGATGTAAGGGCCATTCAGGACAGGGCACATCTGGGGCAGGCTTCTAGGGAGTGTGTGAGTGATCTTCTTGTCATAGTGTGTTATATCAGTGCTTGTAGACCCACATAATGAGTTGGAAGGTGTTGGACTCCCCAACAGGGAGGCCTGCTATGTTCTCAAATAGAGGGGCAGGAGTATCTTGACAGCATGGGTGGTGCCTGATAGGGGAGGACAGAACCAGTGTGTTCTGTGTTCATTATTGTTGCAAGTAACTATGAATCTTGTCCTTCAAGAAGTGAAGCCTGGTGTTTGCCATGGGTTCCAAGGGGTGGGGTAGGGAGGAATAGAATAGATGGAACAGGGGGCATTTTCAGGGCGATGGAATTGTTCTGCATGATCTTGCAATGATGGATACAGGCCATGTTAAATCTCATCAAAATTTATAAAAGTGTATGCTCCAAAATGTAAACCATAATGTAAACCATTGACCATGGTTAGTAGCTATGTTTTAATATTTATAAATCAGTTGTAACAAATGTACCATCCACATATAAAATGTTATGTGTGGGGAATGTTGGGTATAGGAGAGTCCCCTGTATCCCATACGTGACTTTTCTGTAACCTTAAAACTTCTTTGAAGACAACATAAAAAATGTAAGTCACTGCGGGAATAAATGGAAGATAAAGTCAGTATACATAGAGGACAACAGATTTTACAGTGATGAAAGCCAAAATGTCACACAAAAAAATGTTAATATTTTTTCATTATTTTTTATTATCCCCAATTTTTATTTTATTTTTCTTTAAATTTTTTGTATTTTATTTCTTATTTTTAAAACTATCATTATTAATTCATTTTCTTATTAATTGTATTTGGCTATTTTATTGGCTTCATTTTTGAAGAAGTTTTGGATCACAGAAGGGTTACAACTGTGGCAGAGGAGGATCATTGGTGCAGGGTGTCAGTGACAGGGGATACATGGGAGGAAGCTCACCTGGGCATACATATAAGGCATATAAATGTGTTCATATGTTCATGGGGCATTGTCACAGTGGGTGGAGATTCACACAATAACCAAAAGAATATCAAATTCCCATCCTGGGGAACTCTGCCACATTCTCTAATGGGACAGCAAGAATCCCCCCAGTACAGGGGCAATGACTAGTGAAGGAGGACGGTCCATTGATGGGCCCTTGATATTGATGACTGTGCTTATGAACCATTATTCTTGAAATTGAAACTTAGCCTAGTATTATAGGGTGCCTAAGATCTATCTCCTGAGAGCCTCCTTGTTGCTCAAATGTGGCCTCTCTCTAAGACGAACTCTGCATATAAATGCAATAACTTCCCCCCCAGTGTGAGACATGACTCCTGGGGATAAGTCTCCCTGGCACCAAGGAATTACTACCAAGCACCAACTAGCAATTCAACTGGAAAAAGTCCTTGACCAAAAGGGGGAAAAGGTAAAGACAAATGAGTTTATATGGCTAAGACACTTTAGAGTGAGTTGGGAGGTCATTCCAGGGGTTATGCATATGCTCATCTCAGCAGGATCTCATTGACTGCCAAAGTAGATACTACTACAAATAGTGGGGCTCCTGAGGGCTCTGTAGACATTCAGACACTATAGTCAGGGCAGATAGCTCAGGAATTTGGTGCCTGCCAATGAGACCTACTTTGGAACTTATGTTCCCTAGTGTGACAGAATTGGACTTAGTTGTGGTTTACCTATACATGGCTCTACTATCCCTTCTATTTGAACTTATAATTAGTACTAGAGTTGGTAAGTGTATGTACAAGAGACTTAAATCTTTGGGCTGTCCATGTGCCAGCTGGGCCCTGAATCTCCACTGAGTTGCAACACCTACTACCCAGTTCATTAGACTCACCCAGGACAATTAACAAGAAGGACATAATGGACAACCACCATGCCAAGGAGCCAAGAGAGTCTACAACTTCAAGCAAGAGAGTCCCATCCATCAGCCATGTGGGATCAAAGCCTACTCTCAATTAGAGGTGGAGTGGGCAATACCATCCCAGAATCTTCAGGATTGGTGAATGAACTATGGACTAAAGTATACTTGCTAGTATTCTACTATAGACTTATTGTGATTCTACCAATGGAAGAAATTATATCATTGATGTGGAAAGAGTGGCCACTGGAAGTTCTGAGGGCAGGGAGAGGAAAAACCAGGTGTAATGTGGGGGCATTTTTGGGACTTTGGAATCATCCTGAATGACATTGCAATGACAGAGACAGACCATTATTTGTCTTGCCATAACCTACAGAATTATGTGGGAGAGAGTGTAAACTACAATGTAAACTATAATCCATGCTTAGCGGCAATGTTCCAAAATGTGTTGATCAATTTTAATCAATGTACCACACTAATGAAGGATGTTTCATTAATGTGGGTAAATGTGGGATGTGTGGGGAGTGGGGCATATGGGAATCCCCTATATTTTTGTTATCTAACATTTAGGTAAATATAAGTATTGTTTTTAAAAAATAATTTTAAAGTTTTAGAAAATATTATAAAAAATGATATTAATTATTTTTCACTTTCCCTAAAATATGAAACCTTGGTTTATTCTGAAAACACAGGGGCAAGATTACCTTGATGTAGGCATTATTACAGCACTCCCAGTAAATGCTAATATAACCACCAGCTGCATATCCAAAGGAAAGACAATATACCAAGTGTCAAAGTGTAAAACCCATCCCAAAATAGATTGAAATATCAAAGCAATATAGCAGATAAGCTCTACTTTTTATAGGATTGCCTGTCAAGGCAAACCTTTGCACAGTGAGTCTCAGCAGGGACACAAGAGAAGCAGCATTGCAGCTCAGTATGGGACTCTGCTAATCAAGGATTTGTTCCAACATGTGTATCCCTAGTTCAAAGTTACAAGTTCATCCAAACAACACTTTCCATAATGGAAGGGAATAATCACCACCAAGCCTTGCGGAAGTTAGTAATCAGCTAGCACACCCCATGAAAAAATATAATTCTATTGTATAATACATACACTTTTCACACAATAATGTATGCTCAAGTTTTATGGCAAATCTCCCTTCTTCATTGTTTATCTCTGAAACACAGAATCCTCACTCCAGAAGTTTTTATATGAAAGGGTTGTAATAAACCAAAAATAATAGAAAAGATTGAGATGAAGAGAATATGATAAAGCTATTTCTTCTGGAAAAAAACTTGCCTCAATTTATTATACTGTTAATGCTGAAAACCTGGCAGGTATATCAGGAAACAAACAATAAAATTATTTAACCTATTGAAGAGTCTCTACATAAAGGTTAAAAGAAACATATGTCAATCAATATGAATAAATTATTGGCTGACAGCCTCTAGGAAGTTCACATTATTTCCTAGTCATAAAAATCATTATGTTTCCCCACAATAATATAACCATTATTTCTACTTTGAAAAGTGGCACATAGATTCCATATGCTTAAAAGCTGTATAAATATTTTATTTAATATCCATTTAAGAGTGCTTTTATTTTATATATATTTCTGGAAAACAGAAAAAGTGTTCAGACTTGCTGTGTTATAGAATAATTAGGAAAGATGGACCTGGATTTCACACCTATGAATTTAGCAAATGATTGTCCACCATTTGGATGATTTGTTAGAATTCTTATTCAAAGACTTAAAATTCACAAATTTCAATCACAGATTAATGATTATGTAATTTGGCACACATGCACAACACAGCCCAAGTTCAAAGAAGAAGAATATACAATTATCACTCTATAGGGGAACTACTTCTCCATGTAAAGATTAAAAACTATGCTTCCCTTAGAAATAATTCACACTAGGGTGACATAATAACCATGTAGAAGGATGATGAGTCACAAATGGCATGAAGCAACGAGGCAGCAGAGGATGAGTAGGTTATAGAAAGTAATTAGGAGTAATGCTTTGAAATTTTAAGGAGTGGAAAATTAGGCTAAATGTTAGAAACCTTTGATAGCAAGTCCATTACCCTGTAGAATCAGCCTCCAGCTGAATCTTCTTCAATTGAGTCATTTAAAATTAGACAAGAACCCATCTTTGCCAAAATACCATAGGGAATTATTAAATACTAGTGAGATATACTAAATGAACTATTTTTCCCTTTTACTCATCTTTTGCATCTTTAACTACCATGATTTCACACACATTAAAACAAAATACTGAGAAGATGAAAATTTTCGACAGGTTATTCCCACTATTATTACAACAATTCTTTTATTTATTTTTCTTTTTTCAAAACAAGAGGAAGATGGTGGGATTAAACAAAAAAATTTAGATGTTTATGCCCTTGAGATGTAACCTTATTGTAGAGGTTAATTACTTAAGCCCAGTCTAGACTGCTTAGGTTCAAAGCCTGGCTTTACTACTTACTAGCAGTATATCCTTGAGCAAGGTACTTAACTTGACTATGCTTCAGTTCTCTTATCTGAAAAATGAGGAAAGATTACAATAGTACTGCCTCCTGGGGTTTTTCTAAGTAGTAATGAGTTAGTACTAGTAAAGCATAGAACCTGCTACACAGTAAGCACTTAGTGAGCTATCAAAATATGAGAAAAAGAGCTACCAAAATATGAGAAAAAGAGGAACCAGCCCCCTGCCACCCAAGTCCATCATCCAAGCATATATTTAGACAAATATTAAATACAATACCTAGGCCAGAAGGTATTGTAGGTACCTTTTAGGCCAGAAAAATAATCAAATAACATTAAGAGAAAAGATTCAAGAAAGTATAAAAAGTCTTATTTACTGATTTATTTCCAGAATGTAAAACAGTGCCTGGTACAAAAAAGGTACCAAATAAATATTTGGTCAATAAATACATGAAACCCCTATTCACTTTAGAAAAAACTCATTCTGTTTTCAGTGGATCAGAGAGGGGTCAGAATGGACTTGATAAGAACTCGATAACAAGAACTTGATAGCAGCCTATTGCAGTGGTCTAGCCATGAAACAACTTGTGTGTGCAATAAAGCAATGGCAGTAGAAATTAGTGAACATAGCCAAGAGGAGTATAAACAACTGCATACTTAGAGCAATGAGGATGAGCCACAGGAAGAACTGAAAAAAAAAAACAAAACAAAAAAACAAAAAACTAGGGGCAGGGAGGAAGAAGAGTACAGAAAAAATACTGAGAAGGAATATTTGATGAGGATGTTATGAAATCATGAGTGTCACAGAGGCTCAGAGAAGACAGATTTAAGGGATAGAAAAAATAGTATCAAGTATTACAAAGAGGTCAAGTACTATGAGCAGGACTGGATTGGGGTTAGGCAAATGAGGATTCACCTTAAGGAAAAAAAATGAAAATCAACCAAAAAATTAAGAGGACATCAAAAACTCAGTAGTCAAGGTACATAATTCTTTAATGTAACATGTTTAACAATAAAAATTAACGCAAAAAAATACATGGTGAGAGCGATGTGGCAACATAAGACATCCCCTGAAAAAACCTCCCCAGAGATTCAGCAAAAAAAAAAAAAAAAGGACAAATCCTACTTGCTTAGAACTCTGGAGGATGGTATTTTTGGAGAGAAGGACTCCACAAATGCTGCATCAAGGAAAGAGAAAAATATCAGATAGGAAACGTCTGCCCTGGACATGCTGGTGCACTCCCTTTCCCTCATTTGGTCCAGTGCAGCTTGGGGAGTTGCTCAGAGGCAACAGCTCAGATCCCTCCCACCTAGCACCAGGGACAGCAGTGATAGGACACATTGCATATCCAGGCACAGGGACCCAAGTCCACAGAAACAAAGGGAGGAACACAAACCACTGAGGAATACTGCATATAAAAGGGCCCTCAGAAGGAAAAAAAGACAGAAACCATGGTAAAACTCTGGCTGGAAAGTGCTGAGCTCACTCAATCTAGTTTCTGTTGACGGGACCACTTAAATGCAAAATGGACTTTTCTGGAGTGACCCAGCTTCCTGAATTCATCCCATATAGCTCCTCAGGGGGGATACCCTAACGGAAAAAACAAAACAAAAAAAGATGGGGAAGGGGTTAAACAGAACTGCTGTAAGGAAGGAGGATTCCAGAACTGAAAAGAGTAAGGAAAATGGGGTACTGATTGAGGGAGAGAATTTATGATAACTAGGAGCTGGGAAGAAAAGCCTGCACAAACACAAACACAGTGGATCAAGATTGCTGGAGAAGGAACAGAGGAAAGGAAGTTTTCCCTTGGAGGTGAAACAATTACACAAAAAGTGAAATCATAAAAATTGTACTATATATCAAATGCAAGAATCACATTTAAAAAGGTGAGAAATCAGATAGTTAAACTGAGGCTATTCTAAAGGTCTGGAATCAGTTGGCCAAAGTGTCAAAGATGAGCCTACACACAAACCCAGTTAACAATAAAACCTTAGATAAGAGGGAGAAACTGGCCTTCAGAGTTAACTTATCAAGATAATCAGATCCATAGACATAAGCAAAAAATTACAAGCCATACTAAGTAAAAGGAAGATATGGCTCAATCAAGGGAACAAATTATAATTTCAGAAGAGACACAATATTTGGAACAACTAACCAAACAAAGTTCAAACAAATCTCCTAAATCAATCCAAGGAGATGAAGGAAAATATGCATAAAGTGATAAAGGATATTAAGCAGAAAATGTGTGAGCATAAAAAAGACTTTGAAAGTATAAAAAGAAACATAAAAGAAATTCTGGGGATGAAAGGCACAATCATAGAGATTAAAAACACACTAAAGGCATGCAACAGCAGATTTGATGGGCAGAAGAAAGAGACAGCAAACTAGAAGAAAGGACAATCGAAATCATATAGTCAGAAGAAAAGATGGAGAAAAAAATAGAAAAAATTATGCAGTTTCTCAAGGATTTGAGTGACAGCATAAAGCACATAAACCTACATGCCATGAGTTTCTGACTAGGAAAAGAGAAAGGAAAAGGGGCAGAAAGAATATTTGAGGAAAGAATGGCTGAAAATTTCCCAACTCTTATGAAAGACATATATGTCCAAGAAGTGCAATGTACTCCAAATAGACCTACTCCAAGACACATACCAACTAGAGTGTCAAATGCCAAAAATAGAGATTCTGAAAGCAGCAAGAGAAAGTGATTCATCACATACAAGGGATCCTCAGTAAGACTAAATTCTGATTTCTCATCAGAAACCATGGAGGCAAAAGGGTGGTGGAATGATGATATATTCAAGGTAATGAAAGAGGAAAACTGCCAGCCCAAAATTCCTTATCCAACAAAAATGTCCTTCAAAATTAGGGAGAGTTTGAAATATTCACAGATAAACAGAGTTTGTGAACAAGAAAACTGCCCTACAAGAATTACTAAAAGGATTTCTGAAGACAGTAGAGAGACTTGGAATAGTGTAAAGAAATGGAAAACTTCAGTAAGGATAAATAAAAGGGTAAATGCAAAACCCAGTAGTACTGTATCCTCAATATACAACTCTACTCTTTAATTCCTATAAGAGTCAGAATACTATTGAACAAGAAAAAGGCTTATTTCCTGATCAAAGAAATACAAAATATAAAGTTGTAAAGTGGGACAACAACAACATAAAGTGGTGAAATGAATATGAGAGCAGAGAACATGTAGGCTATTGAAGCTAAGTTGATATCTTTCCAAGTTAGTAGTTATTGATGTAAGTTCTGTAATATAAAGCCCAAGGTAACCACAAAGAAAGTATTTAAAAATATACAGAATCAGAAATGAGAAAAGGATTAGGCAGATGTATTAAAAAAAAAGATCAACTATACGGAAAAAAAGGTAGCAATCAAGGAAAGAGAAACAACAACAAAAAGATATGACATAAAAGATATGATATAAAAGACAAAATAGCTGAAGTAAGTACTGCCTTTATAGAAACAACACTGAATGTTAATGGATTAAACTCCACAATCAGAAGACACAGATTGGCAGAATGAATAAAAAAGCATGATCCAATTATATGTTGTTTACAAGACAATCACTTTAGACCCAAAGACAGATGGTTGAAAGTGAAAGGTTGGGAAAGATATTCCATGCTAATAGTAACCAAAAAAGAGCTGGAGTAGCCATACTAATATCCCACAAATTAGACTTAAAATCAAAATCTGTGTAAGAAATTAAGAAGGACACAATGTATTAATAAAAGGGACAATCAACCAGGAATGAATAACGATCATAAATATTATGCACCTAACCATGGTATCCAAAAATACATGAAGCAAACACTGGCAAAACTGAAGGAAGAAATAGACATTTCTACAATAATATTTCGACACTTCAATACATCACTCTTATCAATAAAAAGAACATATAGACAGAAGGTCAATTAGGAAACAGAGAACTTGAATAATGTGATAAGTGAACTAGACCTAACAGACATAAACAGAACATTGCACCCCCAAATAGCAATATATACATCCTTCTCAAGTACACATGGATTATTGTCCAGGATAGACCACATGTTGGGTCACAAAACAAGTCTCAAAAAATTTTAAAAGATTGAAATGATGCAAAGAATCTTATCTGACCATAATGGAATGAAGCTGGAAATCAATAACAGGAGGAGAACTGGAAAATCCACAAATATATGGATTTTAAGTAACACACTCTTAAACAATGAGTCAAAGGAGAAATTGCAAGGAAAATCAGTAAATTTCTTGAGATGAAAGAAAACAAAACACAACATATCAAAACTTAAGGGACGCCTTGAAGGCAGTATTGAGAGAGAAATTTATAGCCCTGAATTCTTCATTAAAAAAGAAGAAAGAGCTAAAATCAAAGACCTAACTGGATACCATCGGGGGTAACTAGAAACAAAAACAGCAAACCAACCCCAAAGCAAGCAGAAAGAAAGAAATAACAAAGATTAGAGCAGAAATAAATGAAATTGAATTAACAAAACCAAAAGTTGGTTCTTTGAAAAGACCAATAATATTGACAAATCCTTGACTAGACTGACAAAGAAAATAAGAGTGAAGACACAAATAAATAAAATCAGATATGAGAGGGTGAATATTACTACTGACCCCACAGAAATAAGAAGGATCATAAAAGGATACTATGAAAAACTGTATGCCAACACATTAGACAACCCAGATGAAATGGAAAAATTTCTAGAAACACATGAACAACCTACACTGACTCTGGAAGAAATAGAAGACCTTAAAAGAACAATTACAAGTAAAGGATTGAAAACCTCACACCAAGGAAAAAGCCCAGGACCAGATGGCATCACAGGGGAATTCTACCAATCATTCCAAGAAGTATTAATACCAAACCTGCTCAAACCCTTCGAAAAATTGAACAGGATGGAACACTACCTAACTCATTCTATGAGGCCAACATCACCCTAATACCGAAGCCAAATAAAGATCCTGCAAGAAGAGAAAATTGCAGACTGATTTCTCTGGTGAATAGAGCTATAAAAATCCACAATAAAAATATTTGCAGATCAAATCTAAAAACACATTGAATGAATTATACACAATTAACAAGTATGTTTTATTCCAGGTATGCAAGGGTGGTTTCACATAAGAAAATAAATTTATGTAATACACAAACTTAACAAAATGAAGGGAAAAAAACTACATGATCATCTTCAGTGATGCAGAAAATGCATTTGACAGAAGGCAGTTACTTTTCTTGATAAAAACATTTAGAAAAATAGGAATAGAAGGAAATTTTCTCAGCATGATAAAGGTCATGCATGACAGACCACAGCTAACATCATATCAATGGTGAAATACTGAAAGCTTTCTCTCTAAACTCTGGAACAAGAGAAGATGCCCACAGTCACCATTATTTTTCAACGTTGTATTGGAAATTCTAGCCAGAGAAGTCAGGCAAGAAAAAGAAATAAAAGGCATCCCGATTGAAAAGGAAGAAGCATATTTTCCCTATTTACAGATGGCATGATCCTATATATAGAAAGCCTCCCAAAATATGCAACAAAGCCATTACAGCTAACAAATGAGTTCAGCAAAGTGGTGGGGAACTAGGTCAACATGCAAAATCAGTTGTGTTTCTATACACTGGTAATGAGCAAGCTGAGGAAGAAATCAAGAAAAAAATTATATTTACAATAGTAACTAAAAAAATCAAATATCTAGGAATAAATTTAAGCAAGGATGTAAAGGACTTTTACACAGAAAACTACAAAACACTGTTATAAGAAATCAAAGAAGACCAAAATAAATGGAAGGACATTCTGTGTTCATGGATAGGAACACTAAATATCATTAGGATATCAATTCTACCCAAAATGACTTACAGATTTAACACAATCCCAGTCAAAATTCCAACAATATTCTTTGCAGAAGTGGAGAAAACAATTATCAAATTTATTTGGAAGAGTAAGGGCCCTGGTCAGCCAGAAACCTCTTGAAAAAGAAAGAAGTTGGAGGATTCACACTTCCTGACTTTAAAGAATATTACAAAGCTACAGTGGTCAAAACAGCATGGTAGGGGAGTGGGTATAGCTCAGTGGTTGAGAACGTGCTTCCCATGTATGAAGTTCCAGATTCAATGCCCGGTATCTCCTAAACAACAAAAACAAAAGCGAAAACAAAACAAAACAAAAACAGCATGGTAGTGGCACAAGGATAGACATATTGACCAAAGGAATCAAATTGAGAGTTCAGAAGTAGATACTTATATCTATGGATAATTGATTTTTGAGAAGGCTGCTAAGTCCACTCACTTGGGAAAGAATATTCTTTTCAACAATGGTGCTGGGAGAATTGGATATCTGTACGTAAAAGAATGAAGGGGCTTCCTATCTCACACCATAAACAAAAATTAACTCAAAATGGATCAAAGATCAAAATATAAGAACTAAGACTATAAAACTACTACTAGAAAATGTAGGGAAGCATTTTTGGGATCTTGTGTTAGGCATTGGTTTCATAGACTTTACATCCAGAGCATAAGCAAGAGGGAAAAAAATAGATAAATGTGAGCCCCTCAAAATTAAAAAAAACTTTTGCATCAAAAGACTTTTTCATAAAAGTGGAAGGACAATCACATGTCTGAAAAGCGTTTGATGTCCAGAATATATAAAGAGATCGTACAACTCAACAATAAAAAGACACATAACCCAATTTAAAAATGGGCAAAATACTTGAATAGACATTAAGCACATGAAAGCATGTTCAACAGCACTAGCTATTAAGAAAATGCAAAACAAAGCCACAACAAAATATCGTTTCACACCCACTAGAATGGCTGCTATTAAAACAACAGAGAACTACAAGTGTTGGAGAGGATGTGGAGAAATAGGAACCCTCATTCATTGCTGGTGGGAATATAAAATGGTGCAGCCTCTGTGGAAGACAGTTTGACAGTCCCTCAGGAAACTAAATATAGAATTACCACATGACTCGGCAATCCTGCTACCAGGTATATTTACAGAAGAATTGAAAGCAGGGACTGGAATAGATATTTGCATACTGATGTTCACAGCATTATTCATATTTGACAAAAGGCAGAAGTAACTCAAGTGCCCATCAACCAATGAATGGGCAAACAAAATGTAGTATATTCAAACAATGGAATGTGATTCAGCTGTAAAAAAGGAATGAGTTCCTGATGCATAAAACAACATGAATGAACCTTGAGGACTTTATGCTGAGTGAAATAAGCCTGACACAAAAGGACAAATATTGTATGATCTTACTGATATGAACTAATTATAATAAGCAAACTCGGAGAATTAAGACTCTAGAATCTAGGTTACCAGGGGATTGCTTGCTGTTAGAGTATGTGGAGGTGATGCTGTTTGTACAGAATTTCTATTTAGGTTGATTATAAAGGTTTGGATATCATTGGTGGTGATGTTAGCACATTATTGTGAGTGTAATTAACAGCACTGAATTATGTGGGTTAATGTGGTTAAAAGGAAGAACTTTAGGTTGTATTTGTTACTAGAATAAAAATTAAAAGTTAAAACATAGGATTGTATAGCACAGAAACCCTATTGTAGATGATGGGCTATAGTTAACAGTACAAGTATAGAATATTCTTTTATGAATTATAAAAATGTACGACACTAATACAAGATATTTATAATAGGGTGTTATTTGGGAAAAATACAACTAATGTAAACTATGGATGATAGATAATAGTACCATTTTAATAACTTTTCTTCAGTTGTAACAAAGGTAACTACTGTTAAAAATTAGTATAATTACAAAAAATTGCTATCATCAATTGTAGTAAATATTTGACACCATTGCAAGATGTTGGTGGTGAGTTGTTGTGTGGGGATCCTTTATTTTATGCATGATTGGCCTGTAAACTTACAACTTTTCTAATTAAAAATATAATAAAAATAAAACCATGGTGAGCAAAATAACAATATTTTAAAGGCAGGTTTTTGTTTGCTTGTTTTATGACCCTTCATTAATGTGTAACACAATTGCTTGTGCTAGACACACATAGCCTATGCTTTCCCACCAGAAAGACTTATGATGTGGCAACACATTGGGCAACACAGAACTTTACTTATCGAGGCATGTTACTTGATTATAGAGTTTTTATTAACTTATTCCACTTGGTTCAAAATATGGGAAGATATTTTGATAAGTGTATATAGAGATACATATTTTTCATTTTTATTTTTACCACAGGTTCTGAGATGGTTTGGCATGCCACTAACTATGAAACTTGGAAAGCTTCCTTCAGGTTTAGCAGTTAGGAAGCCATTGGTAATTTACTGGGAGTAGTTTCAAAGTTGTAGTGAAGGTAGAGTCCAGATTGCAGGTGATTAAAGAGAGAATAACTTGAAGGTGAAGAACCAGAAAGGAGATATTTAAGGATAGAAGGTAGATAATTAAAGAGGCCATAGCACTTCTAAAATGCTCATTCATTCAAACTGTTCTCCCCAAATCTGTCTTCAAGGAGGCAAAAATATAGTTAACCTTTTTAAAAAAGAAAAACACTGGTCATTCTATTGATGCTGCTTTAGAACAACCATCTTCATCATAGTAGTAAATGGATTACTTATGTCTAAGGCTCTGTGCCAACTGACCAAGAGCACTGAGGTTTCTATCACATTTCTGTAATATTTTGAGCAGCATCTATGCTGACATATCTTTCCCAAAACACCCCACATACCAGGAATCATCTCTAAAAAGAATGGTTCTCTCTAAGCCTAAATTAATGCAAATTTTAAAAATTGTGATTTTGTAATGATATTTAAATTTGGTTTGAAACGTAGTAGATCTCTAGTTGTTAACCTTTTAGATTACAGACATCTCACAGGAGAAATTCCAAATTGGTTTATAAATGTAATTTTAGGGACAGAATGATCCTTGAAACTTAATTATGCCTTTACCCTTAGAATTTTCCAGCATGAAAATGTAAATGAAGACATGTTCATGCCAATGAAAGCAGTCTCCAATGTCAATGAAAGTTGAAGGAGTACTAAGTAAATAAAAGTGGGAAGGTTTCTAATTAAAACAGAATTAAAAACTTCAAGCAGAAAACTATGTTTTTAATTGTTTTGTGGTACTAATCTCAAAAGGCTAAAGTCTGATGAATTAGGTTATAGTTTTGTCAAGCCAATTGGTTCCCCTTTAGATTTAGATTTTTGCCAGCAGTTAAATGAGAAAAAGTAGGGAAGATGCTTTCTACTTTTTAGGGAAGTGGAACTGGAAGAGTACTCATAAGGGATATGTCTAACAGTTGGAGTGAACACAATGCATGTTTCTTTGGAAAAAAACATCTTATTAGCTAGTAAATGAATTCCTCTTCAAATATTGGAGGGCAGTACTTCTCAAAGTATGCTAAACCTATCTCCATCAAATACCTCAAGGTTTTTTGAGAACTCAGATTCCTGGTCCCATGAGAATCAGAATCTGGGTGAATGGTCCTGGAATCTACATTTTTAAAAAATTCCCCTAGGCAATCTTCAAGCATGGCAAATTTTAAGAAGCACTGAAAATGAAATGTGGTATATTCAAGGCTCATTGTTTCTGTTTATAATGTATACGTCACCATTTATTCACGATGGTAGAAATTTACTGCAAAATAGGTCTATCATTCCATAAAAAACATCAAATGAATATTGTAAATATTACTTCTAAAAAAGTTAGTACATTTGTTTCATTGAGATGTCAAATAAAATATAATCAGTTTTTGTTGAATGTTTACTAAAGGCAATAAATTAATCTAATACTTAAAAAATACTTTCTATTTCCCGCGGAGCTTACAATATATGCATTGTGTGATTTTTCTAAATCCCTTTCTAATACTTTAGAACACAAATATTTTCCAGTTTCTTGTTTGCTTTTTCCTAAAATAGCAATATTCTTCTAAAAGCACAAAATACATTTAAATATAAACATGGGATTACCATATCAATATATCAATATATCAATATTGAAATAAATATTCTAAAAGACTTTCATAGTTTTTAGGATTATCTCAAAATTACCCAATTGCTTATCATACAGTCAATTTTAAAACATAAAAGAACATAACTACAGCCAGCATATAGCATATCTTCAGAAACGTTCAGCTATGACCACACTGTAAGAAATACAACTTTGCTTTACAGCTATGAGGGGGTAGAATTTCCCAAAGGGAAATTCTTAATTAATAGCTCTTAATTAAAACTTTATATTTAATTTATTTTATTTGAGCAATACTTTTATTTTTTTAATTTTAAAATGTGATATGCCACACCCTCAGAATCAGCATTATCATATTATCATCACAAGGTACACAGCCAGTCTCAGAAAAGCAAAAGGACTCCGGGAAAAAATTATCTTAGGGAAATGGTCATCTCCAAATTGAATTCCCATTGTTTTAAGGGAATTTCTACTAACACTCAAAGATCGTATGAACAAACATGTATAAATTTTCTCCAAGAATTCATCAAGTAATTGCTTCTTTAAGTAATAAGTTATGCATACTAATAGTGGTCTTTAGTTTATGTAAGATCAACTCTTATAAAAGAGAATATTTTCTTAAGGGTTAAATTTAACATACATCCTAAAAACCTCCATATAGTATATTTCTGCCTGAGCGTTTATCTTCCTTTTAATATCTTCTTATTTGCTGGGCCATAGAAACGTCTATTGTTTCAAGTCCTTGTTTTCAAAGGATAATATAGTAACATCAATAATAGCAGTGACCATTTATTTAATACCTAGTTGGAGTGAAGTGTTGGGCACTTGACACAAACCACAACTAACCTTCAAATAAGGCATATGAAAATCCTATTAAGTATTTATTGCCATTCTAGTTTTTATTGATTAGGAAAAAAGGTTCAGAAAGGTAAATTAACTAACATCACATAATTAAGAGGAGGTAAA
>JAQZBX010018019.1:0-35018 GCA_029593785.1 Cabassous unicinctus | reverse complement strand
TGGTCAGTGCTAACAAGTCTCCCCTGCTCTGATAACAGATTGGGCAAATCCCCTACCCCCATCCCTAATCCAGCAGTATGTACAAATCTTAAAACCAACCATGGAATATCCAAGATTATCAAATGTCCTGTTTGACATTCCAACATGTCCATCTTCCCCTCCCCAAGACCTCCTCCCCAAAGGGAAAAAGTTAGTTTTCTTCCACCCTATATATGTGTGTCACATCTATGCACCCCTTCTGTAAACCCACCCAGTTACACCAGCAAAAATGAGGCAATACCAAACCTGGGCATGCAGGTAGAAGTCTCACTTCAGACCCCTACCATGCCGGTGATCTAACAAACTTGTCTGCTTGAATTTTGTTCTGTCTCTGAGCATCATTGGACCAGGACTAACAATCCCGAGTAGAAATATAAAGGAGAAACAAACAAACTAAAACTTCTGCTATGGTCTATTGTTAAAAATCTCAATATAATTGAGTGTTCTAATATTTTATTTCTAAAATGGCTTTATCTTTAAAATGCTCACAAGATAATTAGGGCATAAAATGTAAGCTCTTGCCACAGTCACATTTGTTTTTAATCTTTAATTGTTGTTCCTAAGTTTTAAAGTGCTTTACTCTTTATGTTTATCCTGGTAACTCCCAAGAACCTTAAATATCTGTGTAACATATAAAACACAGAGTTAAAGCTCTCCAGCTGTGGAAATACCAATGAATTTGCATTAATTGTAAAAAGAGAACTCTCACTAGAGCACTCTCAACTCAAGGTTATTATTATCTTCCCCCAACCAACCACCAAAGAACAGGTAGGTTGCCCTTTGTGGACCCCTCCTTTTCTTCCATTGCCTGACCCCTTTATGATCTCCTCAAACACTCCCAACCTGAAGATTTCTCACTCTTTAGCCCCACCCTTTCAGCATGCGAGACTGGGCACCAGGGCTGTAAAAATCCTATCCCCTTGGGCTTCCTTCCAGTTCTTTATGAATGAGGAAGGTGGAAATGCATGTGGGACCATTTTCACCCCATTGGCTACTACAGCCACACTCTGGATGGCGTCACTCAGAGCTTCCCCTCTTGCCCACGTGTGGTCATGGCCCCTTTGACTTTAGCTCAGGCCCTGTCTGAGTGTTTGACTCAGCTTTCAAAATTGTTGTGCCTCATACCATGAAGACTCTGTTAAATAGCTGTGATACGCAGAATTTCTCTCAAGTGGCCTGGCACACCTAGAAGCTTCCCTGTTAAGTGAACCTAACATTTCAGTAGAGCATGTAAGTAGCCCCAACTTTCCTCCCCAGCTCACCTGCCAAAGATGACCCTGAGACCCATAACGGCATCAGCCTTCTCAACTCACATCTCAGTCCCAAACCACATAACCAAGGGTTAAGAATTAACAAACAATTATGATTACTGAAACATTATGTAGATGATTTTTAAGTTAGTCAAAAAAGTTAATATGTGAATGACTGAAACTGTCTAGACCAGTTCTTAACCCATGGAAAGATTTCAGGGGGTCTGTGAGCTTGAATTGAAAAAAAAAATCAAAAATTAATTTGGTAGCCCTAGCAGCTTTCGTGTAGATTCTTTGGCATTTTCTCTACATAGGATCATGTCATGTGCAAGTAGAGACAATTTTGCTTTTCCTTTTCTAATCTGGATGCCTTTTATTTATTTTTTCTTGCCTAATTACTCTGGTGAGAATATTCAGTACAATGTTGGGGAGCAGTTGTGTAAACAGGCATCCTTGTCTTGTTCATAATCTTAGCAGGAAAGCTTTCAATCTTTCACTATTGAGTATGATGCTAGCTGTGCCTTTTTCATATATGCCTTTATCATGTTGAATACACTCTTGTTTCATTTTGATTATTAATGGCATGGCATATATTTTCAATCCTTTTACTTTCATTTTACCTATTTTGCCATACTTGAAGTGAGTTACTTGTAGAAAGCATATTGTTGAATCATGATTTATATTCACTCTGTCACTCTACATGTTTTTCAACAAATCAATTTTATTGATACATATTAATAAAGTATGCAATTCATCCAAAGTGTCCAATCAATGGTATTTGGTATAATCACGTAGCTGTGTGTTCATCAATTCAATCATTACTAGAGCATTTTCATTATTTCAAAATAATAATAATAAAAAACAGACAACTAAGAAAATTCCTCACCTGTCAATCTCTCTATTTTCCCCCTGTGTACATAGGTGCTGTTTCTGGCTGTTCTTGCACAATTATTTACTTATTTATTAAGCAGTATTACTGAGATATAATCACATACCATATGATCTATCCAAAGTGTATAAACAATGGCTTTTAATATAATCAAATTGTAATAAATTCATCTAAAAAATTTTAGAACAATTTCATTGCTCCTAAAAGAAACCCTCCACAGCCTTAGCAGTCCTTCCTTACACCTACATAACCATTAATCTCATTCATCTTTATAAATTGATTTATATTTACATTTTATGTAAATGGAATCATACAATATGTAGTACACTGTGTCTGGTCTTCTTCACTTAAAATAATGGGTTTTTTTTGGTCTGATTTTAACATTTTTTTAAAATAACGTACATTTGTTCATCTTCAAAGAAAAATGGTCTTATGTATGCAATTTAACAGATATTCATATTTCACAGAATATATTTATATTTCACTCAATGTATTTAGTTCATAATGGGGCAATCATTCAGAATTTTTTGTTTTTGTGTCTGGATTGCTTCACTCAAAATAATGTCCTCCAGGTTCATTCATGTTGTCATGTTTCATGACTTCATTTCTTCTTACTGCTACATAACATTTGATCATGTGTATACTCCACAATGTTTGTCCATTCATCAGTTGATGAACACATGGTTGTCTCCATCTTTTGGCAATCATGAATAATGTTGCTATGAACATCAGTGTGCAGATATCTATTGATGTCACTGCTCTCATTTCTTCTGAGTATAAAGCCAGCGATGATATTGCTGGGTCCCATGGCAAGTTTGTGTTCAGCTTCCTTAGGAAACAGTGGCTGTACATTTCTACATTCTGGAAATAATACAAAATAGATATTTTCTTTCACAGTCCTATGAGAAATATAAAAAATACATACAATTTCATGAATTTAAGCCTCCATGCAATCAGAGAACCCCAAAGCCATACGAGAAATTGCCCTGCATGTAGAAGGCAGCTCCTGCAAAACACAGTGAGATTGTAGACACATCAATGGGGAAATTCCTACGGCCATACATGCATGCTCAAGGCACATGCCCAGAAAGGATTATGGTGCTCCCTACATTTTTCTCTGGAGCAATTTTCTAACTCAATATATAGATAAACTCTGAAGAAGAACATCTGCACAAGTCCACCTGCAAAGACTTGGAAAGACATTTTCTTTTTCCTTTTATTTTGGTAGCTCCTGGCATTCAGGGAAATCTGTCATAATATTGGCTGGATACACACTTAAAAAGCAGACACCTCACAGTAAAAATTCCTGCAATAACACAACAAAGTATCAAAATATCCAGGTTTCAACAAAAAGTTTCAAAACATACAAAGAAACAGGAAGTGATGGTCCAGGAAAAGAAGAAAATATAAAGCAATTGAAACTGTCAATGAGGAAAACAGACATGGGATATACCAAAGAAAGACCTTTTAAAAAAATGGTACTAAATATCCTCAAAGGCCTAAAGGAAAGCATGGAGAAAGAACTAAAGGAAATCATAAAATGATAGATGGACATGAAAAGAATGTCAGTAAAGAGACAGATTTTATGAAAATAAACCAAACAGAGCTGAAAACCACAGTAATAGAAATTAAAATTTCCCCTGAGGGGTTCAACAGTAGATGGAAGCTGACAGGAAAAGGAATCAGTGAACTTGAAGATAAGAAGATTGAAATTGAGGAGCTGAAAGACAAAGTAATGAAGAAAACTCAACACAGCCTGAGGAATCTGTAAGATACCATCAAACACAGCTATATGCACATTGTGAGAATCCCAGGAGTAGAAAAAAGAGAGAAAGGAACAGATAGAATATTCAAAGAAATAAAGGCTGAAAAATCCCCAAATGTGATGAAAGACAATATCCATCCAAGATGCGAAATGAACTCAAAACTGGATAAATTGAAATAGACACACACGACAGCATTTTATAATAAAAGTGTTGAATGCCAAAATAAAGAGGATTTTGAAAGCTGCAAGAGAAAGGCAATGTCTCATATACAAGGGAGCAGCCATAAGGTTAAGTGTCAATTTCTGACTGGAAAATATAGAGGCAAGAAAGCAGGGGGATGACATGTTTAAAGTACTGTGAACAAACAAATGCCAACCAAGAATTCTATATCTGGCAACACCAACTTACAAAAGTGCGGAGAGATTAAGACATTCCATGATGAACAAATCTGAGGGAGTTCATCATCACTAGACTGACCATACAACAAATGTTAAAGAAAATTCTGTAGGTTGAAAGACAATAGATCAAAGCCATATAAGAAATAAGTATCTCTGGCAAGGACAGTGACATGGGTAAATATAAAGGTGAGTTCTATTGTGTTTATGGTTTGTTAAGGCTAATTTTTATATCAATCAGGACCTATAGAGGGGAATACATAAAAGGTAATGATAAAACTGTGGTTTGGGATGCACAATGTATAAACAAACTATTTGTGACAAGTACTACATAAATATGTGGGTCAGAGAAGTATAGGAACATAGTTAATGTATACCTTGAAATTAAGTTGGTATCTAAGCAAATATGACTATTAATGATTTGAGATGATAATTTAAGATCCATGATAATACAAAAAAAAATCAGAGAATGTACAGGCCCACCATGACAGAAATTGGAATACATGTGGCAAAGGTGGAAGTGGCAGGTGATATGGGGAATTAATGCTTAGTGGGTATGAGGTTTTTGTTTGGGGAGATGGGAATATTTGGAAGCTGATGAAGTTAGCACAACCTTGTAAAGCGGAGTGATATCACTGGACGGGGTGTTTCCAGTGGATAAGATGGGCAAATTCTTGTTGCATATATATTCCCACAGTTAAAAAAAAAAAAGAATGAACAGCTAAATAAACAATGACAATTAAATGCAATACAGTGAGTGATGTGGTTCAGATCATTTGCCTCCCATATGGGAGGTCCCAGGTTTGGTTCCCGGTGCCTCCAGGAGAAGGTGAGCAAACAATGGGCAGACAGACAAGAGAACCATCTGTGGGGAGATGAATAAAAATTTTTCTAAAAGTAAACAAATAAAAATTCTAATAAATAAATGCAATACATCTAGAGAGGATCTATTCAAATGTAATATATAGCTAATTGCCTTAGACTTTGTCCTCTTGATTTCTCTTGTTGACAATTAAAGCAGCATGATAACACTATCTGATGAGGTTATTAATATCTGTAGAGGAAATATTTAAGACAATTTCATAATAAATGGGAGGAGGGCAAATGTACATAAAGGGATACCCTTTACTTGAACTGGTAAAATTTTGATACCAGTAAACAATGAGGACTTTTTATGTATAGAAAAGTATGTATACCATCTAGAGCAACCATTTAAAAAGTTAACAAAGAGGTATATGAAAATACATTAAAACTGGAATTCAAATATTTTAAAACATTCAAGTAGCTCATAGGAAATCAGGAAAAACAAAATAGACAAATTGAAAACAAGGAAGAGGAAAACAATGCCAAAGTTATGCACTAACCTGTCAATAAATACATTTAAGATTCATGGTCTATATACATCTATTAAAAGAAGTAGCGTGGGTCTATACCTAGCAAAGTTATTGCTGGGTCCCATGGCAAGTCTATAGTCAATTTCTTTAGGAACTACCAAACAATTCTCCACAGTTATTGTACCATTCTACAATCCCACAACAGTGAATAAGTGTCTCTATCTCTGCACATCCTCTCCAACATTTGCAGTACCCTTTTTAATAGCAGCCCTTCTAATAGATGTGAAAAGATATCTCTTTCTAGTTTTGATTTGCATTTCCCAAATCACTAGTGATATTGAACATTTTTTCATGAGTTTCTTTGCCATTTATATTTCTTCTTTGGACATTTGTGTTTTCAAGACTTTTGTGATTTTATAATTGGAGATTTGATCTTTTTACTTTTGAATTGTATGGTCTCCTTATCATATCCTTTTAATCATGGATATTAAACACTTATCTTGCCAAATATTTTTTCTCATTAAGTCAGCTGTCTTTTCATCCTTTTGACAAAGTCCTTTGAGGTGCAGAAGTGTTGGTTTTTTATTTTATTACTCCTATGTACCAATGCTAGGTGTACCCAGAAGAACTGAGAGCAGTGACACGAATAGACATCTGCACATTGATGCTCACAGCAGAATTATCCATGATAGCGAAAATTTGGGAAATTTTCCATGAATATTTCCTCAATTATTATTTCTGCTGCTTTTCCATTCTCTTCTCCTTCTGGGACACCCAAATGCTTGTGTGTGCATTTTGCACTGTCTTTCAATTCCTTGAAAGCCACTTCAATTTTTCTATTCTTTTCTTTCTCTGTTTTCCTTTCTCCTGTCTTTTCAGTTCAGATGCTTTTCTAATTCACTTATTCTTTCCTTTACCATTTAAAGTCTGCTGTTATATGCCTGTCATGTATTTGCAATCTCATCCATTGTGTCTTTCATTCCAATAAGAACTGTCACTCTTCTTTGCATGCTGTTAAATTTTTAGGTTCACCCAGTGTCTTCTGTTTCTTTAACAAATAAATTTTAGTGATACTTATTAATACAGCATAAATCTATCCAAATTGTACAATCAATGGTATTCAGGATAATCACATATTTGTGCATTCATCACTTCAACTATTCTTAGGGAATTTTCTTTATTCCAATAATAACAATAACCAAAAAACAAACAAACAAAATTCATCACCTATCAATCTCTTATGCTTCCCCCATCTACAGAGCTGCTATTCTTTTTCCTTCTCTCTAGTTTATTTGTATTTATACTTTGTAAAAACAGTCTTATATATGCAATATCACACATATTCATGTTTTACATGAGGATTTACTATCTTATACAGTCCCATCTTACAGCTTTTACCTTTTCTTCTGGCAATATACATAAACTTAAACTCTCCCTTTCAACCCCTGTCATACCCATATAATAGCTCTGCTAGTTACAGACACCATGAAATGCTTTCACTATTTCTATTCATTCCCAAAGATTTACAGATATCCTTTTTACCAGTTCTGCACAGATTAACCCTCAGCTTTCAATTCTCTACCCTCCTTCTATTTTCTGGTGACCTATATTCTAATTATTAACTCCATAAGTTTACACAATATATTTAGTTCATAATAGAGCAATCATACCATATTTGTCCTTTTGTGTCTGGTTTGAGTCACTCAACATAATGTCCTCCAGGTTCAGCCATGTTGCCATATGCTTAATGACTTCATTTCTTCTTACTGCTGGGTTAAATTCCATCATGTGTATACACCACAAATTTTTTATCCATTCACCAGTTGATGGACACTTGGGTTCTTTCCAACTTTTGGCAATTGCAGATAAAGCCAATTATGAACATTGATGTGCAGGTGTGTTTTCATGACTGCTTTCAGTTCTTCTGGATATAAACCTAGTAATGTTATTGTGGGGTCCCTTGGCAAGTCTATATTTAACCTCCTTAGGAACTGCCAAACAGCCCTCCACAATGACTGTACAGTTCTACATTCCCACCAACAGTGAATAAACATTCCTATCCACATCCTTGCCAACATTTTAAGATTTCCAGGTTTTTAATATCTGCCTTTCTAATAGGTGTGAAATGATGTCTCATTGTAGTTTTGATTTGCATTTCCCTAATTGCTAGTAATGTTGAATATATTTTCATGTGTTCCTTTGCTATTTGAATTCCATTGGACAATTGACTTTTCAAGTCTTCTGACCATTTTTAAATTGGGTAGATTGTCTTTATATTGTTGAGTTGTATGATCTCTTTGCATATCAACGCTATTAAACCCTTATCAGATATGATTAACAAACATTTCTCCCATAGCATCAGCTGCTTTTCTCCCTTTTGACAAAATCTTTTGAGGTGCAAAAATGCTTATTTTTGAGGAGGTTCCATTTATCTATTTGTTCTCTTGTTGCTTGTGTTTCGGGTATAAGGTTTAAGAAACTACCACCTTCAACAAGATCTTGAATATGCTTTCCTACATTTTCTTCTAAGAGATTTATGATCATCACTTTTATATTTAGGTCCTTAATCAATTTTGAGTTGATTTTTGTATAAGATGAGAGATAGAGGTCTTATTTCTTTGGATATAGATATCCAGTTCTCCCAACACCATTTGTTGAAGAGATCTTCTGGCCCAGCGGGGAGGTTCTGAAAGCCTTGTCAAAAATCAGTTGACTGTAAATGTGAGGGATTATTTCTGAGTTCTTCATTCAGTTCCATTGGTCAATGTGGTTACATTTTTGCCAGTATCATGCTGTTTTTACCATAGTAGCTAAGTAATATGTTTTAAGTCTAGTAGTGAGAGTCTTCCAAATTCGTTCTTCCTTTTAAAGAACTTTTTGGCTATTTGGGCACCTTATACTTCCAAATAAATATGATAATTCATTTTTCCATTTCTGCAAAAATATTTCTTGGGATTTTTATTGTAACTGCATTGAATCTGTAAATCAGTTTGGGTAGAATTGACACCTTAACAATATTTAGTCTTTCAATACATGAACATGGAATATCCTTTCATTTATTTAGACCTTCTTCAGTTTCTTTAGAAATGTTTTGTAGTTTTCTGAATACATGTTCCTTATGTCCTTGGCTAAGCTTATTCCTAAATATTTGATTGCTTTCATTGCTATTATAAATGGAATTTTTTTTCCTGTTTTCCTCCTCAGATTGCACATCAGTATTATATAGAAACAGTATTGATTTTGCTTATTAATTTTGTATTCCACCACTTTGCTGAACTTGTCTATTTATACTAGTAGCTTTGTTGTGGATTTTTCAGGAGATCTATATGTAGAATCATGCCATCAGCAAATAGTGGAATTTTACTTCTTCCTTTCCTATTTGGGTGTTTTTGTTTCCTTAGCTAAGCTAATTGCTCTACCTAGATCTTCTAGAACAATATTGAATAACAATGGTGACAATGGGCACACTTGTCTTGTTCCTGGTCTCGGGAGGAAAGCTTTCTGTATTTCACCATTGAGTAAAATGTTAATGGAAGGTTTTTCTTATATTCCCTTTACCATATTGAGAAACTTCCTTCTATTCCTATCTGTTGGAGAGATCTTATCAAGGGTGCTGTATTTTGTCAAATGCCTTTTCTGCATTAATTGAGAAGGATCATGTGATTTCTCTTCTTCAATTTTTCAATGAGGTTTATTACACTAATTGGTTTTCTTGTGTTGAGCCATCCTTGCAAACCTGGGATAAAACCCACTTTATGGTGATGTGTAATTTTTTAAATGTGGTTTTGGATTCTATTTGCAAGTATTTTGTTGCAGACTTTTGCATCTACATTCATTAATGATATTGCACTCTAGTTTTCTTTTTTGTAGTATCTTTATCTGATTTTGGTATGAGGGTGATATTGCTTTCATACACTGAGTTTTGTAGTGTTCTTTCCTCTTCAATTTTTTGGAAGCACTTGAGTAATATTGGTATTAGGTCAACTTTGAATGATTGGTAGAATTCAACTGTGAAGCCATTTGGTCCCAGACTTTTCATCTTTAGAAAGTTTTTGATAACTGTTTCAATCTCTTGAGTTGTGATTGGTTTGATTTGTCGGGGTATGCTATTTCTTCCAGGGTCCATGTATGTGGTTTGTGTGTTTCTAGGAATTTGTCAATCTCCTCTACATTGTCTAATTTTTTGACATCCCCTTTGTATTAATCAGCAAAAAGGGTATTGAAGCAAGCTACTGGAAATCTGTTGGACTTTATAAAGGGTAATTATTTGGGATAGAGGCCCTAAAGTTACCAGGCTATAAAGTTACCATAAAGTATAAGTTACTTCGCTCACCAAAGTCTGTGAGGGGTCCGGCTTCCTGGGTTCCTCTCTTCCTGTGGCTTGATTCTCTCCAGCTTCAGCTGCTTGTTCTCTCCAGAAGGTCAGCTGAAGACTATGAGGCTCTCTAGCTTTTGCCTTTCTCCACAAGTCCAGCTGTGTGTCAGGCGAATGGCTCATCTCTTTCCTGGGGCCTTCTCTCATTCCTCACTTCCAAGCTCCTCTGTTTCCTTACTGCCCGTGGCTCCAGCTCAAGACTCCATCTCAGAACTCCAATATCAGAACTCCAACTCAAAACTCCAACTCTGTACTTTGCCATGACTTTATCTTTGATTTCCTACCCACCAAGGGGTGGAGCTCAATGCCCTACTGATGTGGCCCAATCAAAGCCCTAATCATAACTTAATCATGCCCAGATGAACACACCAGTTTACAAGCATAATCCAATATCAATTTCTTGGAATCCATAACTATATCAAACGGCCAAACTGGTACACAGTTCATAGTATATTCTTATAAGCTCTCTTACTTCTGCAGGGTCAGTGCTAATGTCCCTGTCTTATTTCTGAATTTAATTTTTGCATCTTCTCTCTTTTTCTCTTTGTCAGCCTAGTTAAGGTTTTGTTGATTTTGTTGATCTTCTCAGAGAAGCAACTTTCGGTTTTCTTGTGCCTCTCTAATTTTACTGTTCTTGATTTCATTTATTTCTGCTCTCCTCTTAACTATTTCGTTTCTTCAGCTTGGTTTGGGATTAGTTTGCTGTTATTTTCCCAATTCCTTCAGGAGTGCAGCTAAAGCTTCAATTTTAGCTCTTTCTTCTTTTTTAATGTAAGCATTGAGGACTATAAATTTCCCTCTCAGCATTGTCTTTGCAGTGTCCCATAGATTTTGATATGTTGTGTTCTCATTTTCATTTGTCTCAAGATAGTTGCTGAATTCTCTTGAAATTTCATCTTTGACCCAATGATTATCTAAGTGTGTTGTTTAATCTCCATATATTTATGAATTTCTCTTTTTCCATCCATTATGAATTTCCAGCTCATTCTCTTATAATTAGGGAAAGCATCTTCTATAATTTCAATATTATTGAACTTATTGAGACTTGTCTTGTGACCCAATATATAATCTATCTTGGAGAAGGATCTATGAGTACTTGAAATTAAAGTATATCCTTCTATTTTGGGGAGCAATTGTTCTACAGATGTCTGTTAGGTCTAGTTCATTTATCGTATTATTCAAGTGCTCTGTTTCTTTATCCTTTGTCCAGATATTCAATCCAATACTGAGAGTCTCCAACTATTATTTTAGAGACATCTATTTCTCCTTCAGTTTTCCAGTGTGTGCCTCATGTATCATTTTACCAGTGTGTCACTCATGTATTATAAGGCACTCAGGTTAGGTGCATAAATATTTAGTACAGTTATTTCTTCTTGCTGAATTGCCCCTTTTATTAATATATAATGATCTTCTTCATCTCTTATAACAGTTTTACGTTTGAAATCTCATTTGTCTGATATTAGTATCACTATTCCAGCTCTTTTTTTTTGGTTACTATTTGTATGGAATACCTTTTTCCAACCTTTCACTTTTTTAAAAAAAGGCTTATTTTGTTTATTAGCTTCTTCCCACACCCTCTTGGTTTTGCATTTGCTGTGCCTGCTTGTTGTGTGCTGGTCTTCTTTTAGGACACACTGGGAGCCAAAACTGGGACCTCCAATGTGGGAGGGAGGTGCCTAATGGCTTGAGCAACTTCTACTCCCTGCTTTGGTTTGTCTCTCATTATGTTTTCCTCATGTCTTCTGTTGTGTCACCTTGTTGCATCAGCTCACCATGACTGACCTTTGTGTCAGTTCATTGCATTGTTTGTCTTCTTTAGGAGACACTGATAATGGAACGTGGGACCTCCCAGGTGATAAGCAGGAGCTCAATCACTTAAGCCACATCTGCTTCTCCATCCTTTAATTTTTAACGTGGTGTCCTTACATAAAAGGTGAATCAGTGGTAGACAACATATAGACAGCTCATATTTTTTAATCCATTCTATCAGTCTCTGTCTTTTGATTGGGGAGTTCAAGCCATTAACATTTATATTATTACTGTAAAGGCATTACTTACTTCATCCATTTTGTCTTTCGGCTCTCTGTTGTCATATTGTTCTATTGTCTGCATTCTTACCCTTTATTTTATCCTTCTAAGGATCTTCATTTCTACACTTTTCTCCAAATCTCTTACCCTTGTTTTTTTCTTTGAGTCTATAGCACTCCTTTTAGTTTCTCTTGTAATTCTGGTCTTTTGGTAACCTATTCTATTGTTTTTTGTTTATCTCTGAAGACTGTGAACTCACCTTCATTTTTGAAGGACAGTTTTGTCAGATGTAGAATCCTTGCCTGGCTGTTTTTCTCTTTCAGTACCTCAAAAACATCATACCACTTTCTTCTTTCCTCTATGGATTTTGACAAAAACTCAGCACATAATTTCATTTAGATTCCCTTTTATCTGATGCTTTGGTTTTCTCTTGATTCTCCCTGAAACTTTTCTTCATATCTGATATTTGCCATTCTGAATAGTAGATGTCTCGGGGTAGGTCTATTTAGATTTATTCTGTATTGGGTGCATTGTCCTGCTTGGATATTGATATTCATATCTTTTATTAAGGTTGAGAATTTGTTGGTCATTATTTTCTCATATATTCCCTGTGACACTTTTCCATTCTCCTTCTAGCATACGAATAATGCAAATGTTTATGCATTTCACATTATCATTCAATTACCTGAGACTCTATATAATTTTTTCCATTCTCTTCTCTTTCTGTTCTCCTGCCTTTTCCAGTTCAAATATTCTGTCTTCAAAATCAATAATTCTGTCTTCAAGCAGTTCATATTCACACTTGTGTGCCTCTAATATATTTTTAATCTCATCCATCACATCTTCCATTCCCAAAATATCTCTTACTTTTCTTTGCAGGCTTTAAAGTTGTTCTATATGCTTACTGAGTGTCTTCTTAATCTCCTTTATTTCTTTAATCATATTTTCTTTAATTCTTTGAAGTAATTTAGGAGCCTTGTGTGATTATCAATGATTGTCTTAAATCCTGTATCTCTTCAATATATTTGGTTAGTTCCTTTGGCTAGGCCATCTATTTCTGTTTCCTAGTAACACTTTTTGCTGATGTCTAGGCATCAGCATATGTTGGTGAATTTACTCTGATGCTCAATTGCCCTCTTTTGCCTACTGTTTTTTCCTTACAGTTCTTCTTTGATATTTTGTTCAGCTCATTATTTAAATTTGCCCAGCTTAAGTTATCAAAATTGTGCCAGGGACTCACTAATGAGGTGCAGATATTCTCCCAGGACTAGGATACAGACAAAATGGAAAGTTATTTTGTGCATGCAATTTCCAGATTGGCCAGCAGATGGTGCTTATCAGCATATCTTTCAACTGAGGTGTTTCAGTCTTGTGTTTCCTGTGTTCCTGTTTTGAATTTCCAGAGCAGAGTTTCAAAGTGGGTTCTGCTGACCAAATTCAGTGAAGAGAAGCCATCTAAATCTCCTTCCCTTTTCTCCAAATAGCTGACAGGCAAGAAGATGTCCGTTCCGCTCTCAGTCAGCAGCAATGAGCCCGGGGTTTTACCTCTTCTTAAGATCTTGGGGGTGGGGATGGAAACCCTTTCAGGCTGCCACAGGGACTTGGTAATTCACATTCATTGTTTCAGCTTCTGCATCATTCTGTCCCTCACCTTCCTGGGAGATGTGTAGCATTGTCCTGGTCTGATGACCCACAAAGCTGGTCCCTTGGACAGTTGTTGGCTCTTTCTCTGCTGTTTTGTGAGAGCATTGAGCTCTGCCTGTTAGTCATTATCTTCCTATAATCCCCAGTGTCTTCTTAATATTCTTAATCTCTTTATCTATCTCATTAAATTTATTAATGAGATTGTTTGGATATCTTTGATTAGTTTTCTGAAATCCTGTGTTTAGTATGGAGGTTTAATTTGTTTGTTTGACTAGGCCATCTCTTCCTGTTTGTTATAATCGTTTGCAAATTTTTCTCGTGTTTTGGTATTTTTGTTGTTCTTGCTGTTCTTAGTCTTTGCTCAGTTTCTCTCTTTTCTCTATGGCTTTGTTATTGGTTGGTTTTTTGTTACACCTACTCTTTGATAATTGATTCAAATTATTTTGAACCTTTATACTCAAGAAATCATTTTTTTCAGCTCTTATCTAATTTTTACACTGAATATCTGATAGCAATTTTTATTTATTTGTCTGTTTATATTTTTAATTTAACAAAAAGAAACTTTAGATTACATAAATGTTATATAAAACATATAAGGTATTCCCATATGCCCCACTCCCTCCCCCTCCCACACTTTCTCACACTATCAACATCCATCATTAGTGTGATACATTTGTTACAATTGGTGAACCCGTATGTAAGCATAGCCACTAACCATGTATTGTAGGTTACATTATAGTTTCCACTCTGTACCATGCAATTTTGCAAGTTATGACAAAATATATAATGCCTGTGTTGATCATTGTGATGTCATGCAGGAGAATTCCAGTGTCCCAAAATTTTCCCTTATTACACCTATTTTTCTTATAAGCTCAGAACTTCCAGTGGCCACTGCCTCCACATCAATGAAAAAATTATTCCATTGCTAAAATCACAATAAGTTTATAGTAGAATATTAGTAAATCTAATTTAGTCCATTGTTCATTGCCAAATATTGAGGATTTTGGATGGTCCCCACTGCCTCTAATTGAGAGAAGTCTTAGGTACCATGGGGCAGATGGATGGAACGATCTTGCTTGCAGTTGCAGACTCTGTCTGCTCCTTGGGATGGGTGTTGTTCATTATTAACACATTGTTATTTATCCTGGGTGAATCCAATGAGTTGGAGAGTAGGTTTTGAAACTCTGCTGAGATTTGGGTACAATTTTTTAGATTGCACAATTTGTGCAATTATTTCATCCCCAGGAGCAAGCTTCCTTTCCTCTGTTTCTCCTCTGGTTTTGTTAACCTGTTCTGTTTTTTATTTGCCTCTGTTATCAGATGGCTCTGGTTTCTGGGTTTCTAGGTTCTTGGTTTATTCTGCATAAGAAATTTAAAGACATGCCCCTGGATAGGAAAGGGAGTATGTAACTTATTAAGAAACAAGAAAATGATAAAACTACATGGTACTATGTATGGACCATGAGTGGGCTGCAGAGTGAGATGTTTGCATGGGAATCCAGGTCAGCAATTTTTAAAATTCTTTCTTCCTCCCCCTTCATAATGTTAGGGCAGTGCCCCAGCTGTTTACTGCTCTGACTGGTTGCCCCACTTGTAATTTCTCAGGTTCCCAATGGTGCCGGCTTTTGATGGTCTCCAGGGTATTCCCTTGACCCAATGGGCTCTCAAGGGTCAAACAGAACTTCATTTTATCAAATGGAGTCTCTTGGCAAGGGTCTCACAGGGTGTTTCAATTAGACTTGTTAGAGGGTTTCAGGCAGGGTCTCACAGCCAAGTGGTCTGTCAGCATGTTGTCTGTTGGCCATGTTGTCTTCCAGGCCAGCCATCTACCCACTTTCACTATACTAACTTGCTTCAACAACACTTTCAGAGAGTTTACAACATTATCCTTAAGGGGGTGCTGAAGGGTGATGGTCTTTCTTCTTTAGCTACTTTCTGCTGGTTAGGAGGAATAGACCCTACCTGACAAGGTATGAAATTCTCTGGCTATTCTATTGTGTTTGGGGGAAGACGGGTCTGGCACCCTCGTTTGAAATGGATGAAATCCCTCACATGATACTGATTCTGTAAGAAATAAAATTAGAATTTAAGATATATAGTCCTATTAAAACAATAAAGAAGATGGAGGCCCAAAAAGGGGGCCAGTCATGACGTACTGGACCATGAGATTGAGAATGGCGAAGGTGCTTTCAGGGGATGTATCCTCCCTAAGTTGATGGGAAATGGTATCCTTTCTTGAGTTCTTTTATGCTGTTGGTTAACTCCAGGGAGAGATTGTTGTTTACTCACTGGGTTTGGTATAAATTACCAACCCAAGTTTTCATGGTGGTGGTTATGCCTAGGACAGCTAGGAGAGTTATGAAGAGAGGCACTGATCTAGACAAACTGACAAAGACAGTACAGGCAACAACAAGACAAGCATATGGCAAGAAAAGTAAATATAGTACTTAAGAGTGCCATTCCTTTATCTTATAATCATATTCATTAACTACTTAGAAAATGAATTGTTTATGAGGACTTTTAACACATTCATTATCCCTCTGCATATGATCTAGAATAGAAAAGATATCATCATAATCATCAAGCATATATGTACAATACTTAATACTAGTTAATGAACTAACCAACACATACGTTTCTCTTTGAGTTTCAGTTGATAGATCTAAGCTCCAGGTGTGCAATACCATACATGTTATCTCTCCATGGGAACAGCCCATAATGCCAATTGTGTTGGTTTATATTCTACTCACATTTCTCTCATAATTATTGCTCCACTTGGTATGTCCTTCAACAGCCAGTGTGCTGTAGCACTGTTGATCCTAGAGAGAAGCTAGGAAGGAAGGGCCCCAGTGATTCACTGGCCTGGTTCATAGTGCCCTTCAGTGCTATGAAACAGAGATGATCTGGAGACAATGTCCATTATACATCTGGCTATATTGAGCCATTATTGGCTGCTGCAGGAGTCCAAAACTTCAATACACTCTCCATCCTCCTCAGAAGGATAATCAGAGATGTGGTAGATACCTTTATTACTTTTGGAGTCAGTGACCAACCTAGTCCATAACTCAAATAGAGAGGCACCCAGGTAGAGTATTTGGGCCTGACTTGAATGCACAAGAGTGTTTGACAATAACATATTTAATGAACTTAAACTATTTTTGTCCTTTGCTTTTTACTTTTAGACTTTGCCAAGATTATGTTAATTAACAGGTATTTTACTTTACAATACAGGAAAAACTTTCTTCATTATTTTGTGAAAATGTAAGATTCCCAATGGAATCAAGATTATCTTTCTTTACCACAATGTCAGGGTTGCAGCACATGGAACATGCATATCTCCTCATGTTAGCTCAAAATTTAGGGTCAGCTGCTGGAATTCCTCAGTAAATTCAGCTGGGCCCTCCTAAAATCATCCCACCTGTTGTTTTTTATTTTTATATTGAGCTAAATCTGTCAGGGAGAAGGGAACATGGACCCTAATTTTAACTGCATTTCCATTTACTACTTCACTTATGGGGCAGAGGCTGTTCTCAGGTCCCCTGGTAGGGTGAAAAGATGTACCAATCATGGAGAATCCTACTGGAATAGCTATGGTGTGTGGAGGCTGGACATGACTCCAAGGGAGAATTAGGTTCAGGGGACTCTAGCCTTGGGGCCTTAGGCTTCAGAATCTCATGCTCCAGGAACTGAGATACAATGAGTGCGATAACTGAGGAAGGGATCACCTAGGATATCACACTCCTTCTCAGGTTTTCTCTTTTCTGGGGATAATTTCACTTCCAGAGCATTACACAACCTAAAAGACCCATTTAAACTTGTGTTCTGAGATAGAGCGATAAACAGTTGGACATATGGAATCTCTGACTGATTCCCTTCCCTTTTACACAGGTGGTCTACCTGAAAAATAGGGTTATAATTTACAGTGCTGTTGGAAGGCCATTTCTGGTCATTTTCAAAGACATATGGAATCTCTGACTGCTTCCCTTTCCTTTTACACAGGTCTTACTGATAATAGGGCTATAATTTAGAGCGCCATTTCCGAGGTCATACTGTGCCCATACTATGTTAGCAAAGAAGATCAGTTTCTCCTTCTTCAACGCTTCAGTGAGCAAGGTCTGGTACACTAGAGACCATGGCCATTACTCTAGGAAAAATGAAGATTTGTTTGTCAGCCAATGTGGTTTCCCAGGGCTCAAGTCTGAATAAGATAGTACCCTCCAAGCTGCAGCTCCCCAAATACTTGTCCCTCTAAAAAGCTAGGAAATGCTGACCAGTCAAGGGTCACAAAAGCTTTAGGAGACATTTGGAGCTGCTGCTCTTAATTCACCTCCAAAGACTCAGAGCCCTTTCTGCTGAGCATTGCCAGGGTGATCTAGATTTGGGAGATGCCTGGACCTAGTTTCCAGAGATTGAAGCTACAAAACCATATGTGTGATTTTTCCTAGAAAAGGGGCTGGCTTCATTTTTTTTTTTTTGCCTACTAAGTCGTCTTATTTTATGACCATGGTCAGGGAGTTTCACAGTTAGACCATACATTAAAAGTAATTGTTGTCTCTCTCTGCCTAGAGGGGTCCACACCAAGGCTTTCTCTCCCATTTCTCAGCAAGATCTGTTCTTTCCTCCATTTCACATATAAATTCTTTTTACTGGCCTAACTAAAAAAAAACAAAATCTAAAACAAATAAAAGTAATTGTTCTGCCCTTGCCAGCCCATAACCCTGGGGGGGGGGTTGCTGACACAATGTGAGGGCATTCCAGGAGCTGGGAAGGACCAGAATTTCCCTGCACTACCAAGGGTGGGATGAAATACTTGTTAGCAAGTGTACTTTCAGTTATTGCAGTGGCTTCTGGCAGGTTCTTCTGTTATGAAGCTGCATTTTGTTATTAATATCAATTTAGGCTTCTGATTAATAATGGTTTCCTGGAGATATCCATTTAAATACTTCATATTAGACAATGTTTTTATAAACTTCTTATAAGTAACCTTTAACACCATAGAATAGTTACTTTATATTTAAGTAAGCTTATTAAATTACAGTTAGTAACCAATGAAATTTCCTTTATCTTAATTTCATTAAGCATGAACGTACAATTTTCATAATCTTAAAGATTTAATACATAAAATGTTAATTTGGTTACTTGGTATTCTATAAACCTAGGAAGACAACACCCAAGCTAAATAAAATTGAAATCATTATAGTTAATGCAAGGAATGTTCTTTTCCCTTCCTTTATAGGAGGCTAAAACTTCTTTTCTTTAAAAAAAATCCTAAAAATGTGAATAAATTTAAAAACCATACTGATTGCTAGGTTCTGAAATATATTATAATTATTTATTTGGTTTTAGATAATTTTTTAAATTTTTTTATTTATCCACCCCTCCCAGATGGTTTTCTCATCTGTCTGCTCATTGTTTGCTCACCTTCTCCAGTAGGCACCAGGAACCAAACCCCGGACCTTCTGACATAGGAGGTGAGTACCCAACAGCTTCAACCACCTCTGCTCCCCATGGGTTGCAGCATTTGCTGGCTTGTGGCATATGTTCATTTAGGCATCTGCTTGTTGCAGCAGGTGCAGCTTCTAGCTTGTTGAGGCAGGTGCAGTGACTGCTTATCTTCTTTAGGAGGCACCAGGACCTGAACCTCGGACCTTCCATGTGGTAGGCAGGTGCCCAGCTGTTTGAGCCACATCCACTTCCCTAATTTCTTTTAAAGATCTTTCCATAACTTTCAAAGACTTTTCCTTTACCTACTGAAATTTGGTAATAGGATTATTAACCACCCTTATTCAAAGTTTATTACAAAGGTTTAAATTGGGGGAATTACAGGATAAGCTATGATTCTTAATTTCCCAGCCTAGTAGATAAAATTTTACACTAAACTTATATTTCATCCCGAGGTATGAAAATATACACTGAACCAATAGAAATAGAGAGTTAGACACAGAAGCACACAATTTAATAATGCTACTTATAATTCTCATTCTCTTACAAAATAAGTTTAACTGTAAATTAACATTATATTTGAAAGATCTCTTTGAACGCTATTTCTAATTTATCTGCACTGTGAACATGCAGTTTTGCACAAGAATTTCATTCCTTTTAACTATTGACTTATAACCAAATTATTCCTAATGCTTTAAAATACAGTTTACATTTTCCTTTACGTCACAGAATTGCTTATTTCCCAGCATGACTTTGACAGACCTTGGATGAGAAACACTCATTCCAGTGTACACTCACCAAGGTCATTGAAGCCTCAGGGAAGCCTTGTTTTTCTCATGACTTTCTGCTTTTAGGCACTGGAATGCTCAAGGTGGGAGACCCCTGGATCCCTGGTCTGCAAAGATAACAGGACTCCAGTGGCTGCTGGACTGGGAGAGTGGACATCCAGCCCTGAGTGTTGAGAAATCCACTCAGCAGCAGTCAAGTTCACAGCTGTGATCATAAGACTAAATCAGTGCTATTAACACCAGTGTAAAGAGAGGAGATAGGGTGCCTTAAATTTGCCTTCCCCTGAGTGGGGGCAGAAGTTGTCATGAAATAACCATAAGCAAGGATAAGGGGGTAAATTCTGTTTATAGTTACCATTACAGTAGCAAGTTTAGACTAAATCTATCCAGTTATAGCAATTTCAATTATATTTCTGCTGCTTTATAATAAAACAGCAACTATATAATGATCTTAATCCTTATAGTTTCTAGTAAGTTTTCACTTAAGAACAAATTCGGCACTTTTGTTTATTAACTAAAGCAACTAAAACAATTTTATTAATAACATTAATGTTGCTAAATTTCTCTGCTTTTCCATCAGTTGAATTAATTCCACTTGCGATTTATTTTATCCATCAAACCCAATTGCAAGGTGATATTGAAATTTAAAGACTCATTTTTAGATTATCTTTTACCATTATCCTATTTGTAACAGGCTAGCACCAATCTGATTCATGAGTTCCTAGGCAGGAGAAGACTGACAAAGTCAAACACAGATTAAAAGTTAAACAGAAAGTTAAGGAGAAATTAGAAGAGAAGAGGGAATTTTATACACTTACTTAGCTTAGGGAAAGACCTGGCTTTAGAATCATCTCAATGCAGAGCTCCCAGTGTCTGGCCATGGCAAAAACCTTGTGCAAGGACCCTCCAGCTTTGTTCCTCCAGGAAAATTTTTGGGATGCTGCTAGATATAGAGTTAAAGGGGCCAGAGAAGCCATTTCCCCAAGAAGACATGAATTGGGGCTGCATCCCATTAGTTACCTCCCTGTGAGGTTTTTCATTGGAAGGATTGAAGTGTTACAAGGGAAGAAGCAGGGAGCTAGGAATAGTCAGGAACTTTTTAAAAAATCTTAATTCCTGCCATATGAGGGGTTACCTTAATCTATAGAGGAGAAGTTTAGTAAATGGCCCAGATCTTGATTCCCAGTTTGCTCCCTTCATTAGGCACAATCAAGGTTAGGAGAGGCCTGCGGTGCAAGCTAGGACAGAGTAATTGGCCATGTTAAGTAAGAAATTAACAATCTTACCTGCCACACCAAGGGTCACCCAAGGCCTCCAGGTTGATGGTTCACAAGTGGCTTCAGGCCCCTTCTGTCCTCCCTGTGGCAAGCCCACAGCAGTTGGCATGGTGAGACAACTTATGTCCAGGTTCCTACCTATGTTCAGCCTGGATGTGGGTACCTGAGGTGAACAGTGCTTTTAACAGCAGCAGTTAAAAGGTGAGATTGTCTTAGACCTTATGCCCACCGCTCTTTTCCTCACCCGTCCTTACCTTCTCCATCTTGCTGGCATGATCTCAATTGTTGAAAACTGCAAAGGCTGCCTCTAAAAGGCATTTAATGGAAGTTCGGAGCCCAGGGAAAGTTTCTGCCGCTTTCTACAGCCATCCAAGGCAGGTTGGAGTTCCTAGGAGGATCTGTCCTTCTCTAGATTTAGGCTCTAACAAGAGGGTAATTTTATTGCCTCTGCCAGCTTTCTATGAAATAAGGCTGGATTTTTAAATTCTGCCTCTGGGTAATTTCCCTGAGCTTATATAAAATTAACCAGTTTGGTAGTACACTTCTTCATCCCTTTAAGGAGACATGGCCACATAGTCTCTGGCCCTCAGATTTGTCTATCACCTTTTTTACTCTTACACAGATTAAACTGGAATTCAGAGTCCCATACAGAGCTCACTCTCAGCCATACTGTAGCCATGTGGTGTGGCAGGAAAAGATAAGCCTCCTTCCTTTTAGAGTATCATTGATCAGGTTGTCCAAATTAGAAGCCACCCATTATCCTAGAGGAAGATAAATGAATTCATCAGTCATGGTGATGTCTCACTGATAGGCCTGGTGAAATGGATTGTTCACTGAGCCAGCGCCCTAGAGGTTGGGAGCCCTGCCCACTGTCTCCACATTCTGGGGATGGGGAACCTTATGTCTCTGGGTATCCCCAGAGACTTACAGGTATTGGGAGATGTTTGGGTCTGGTTCCCGGACCTTCACTCTCAAATTGGGGTTTCCTACCAGGAATGGGACTGGACAGGGATGTTTCTTTTGCCTACTTTGCAGAGGTCTTTGGAGTTAGCCTGTGAGTGAGCTCATCTCATGGCCAATCCCAGGGACAAATTCTGCAGTTAAACCTGGTATTAAGAGGCAATTCAAAAGCAGAGACAGATCTGTGGCTTACAGGCAAACAGCCAAAGGGGACCCAGAGGTAAATCACTAATAAAACAAAAGAGGACACATCCCAGCAGCTCTGGCAGTGGGAGGAGTGGCAGTGGCCAGCAGCCCGGCTTCAAGAAGGCTCTCAGTGCACCACGTCCTGCAGCACTGCCAGGGTGCCGAAGAGGAAGGTCAGATCAGCCAAAGCACCAGGGAAGGAGGAGCCCAAATGGAGGTCAGTTAGGCTGTCCACTAAATCCGCCACTGCAGAAGTGGAAGTGAAGCCAGAAGAGGCAGCCGGAAAGGACAAACCTTCAGACAAAAAAGTGCAACCAAAAGGAAAAAGGGGAGCAACGGGAAAACAAGCTGAAGTGGTTAACCAAGAAACTAAAGATTTACCTGTAGAAAATGGAAAAACTAAAAATGAGGAGTCCAGCCTCTGATGAAGCAGGAGGGAAAGAAGTCAAGTCTGGTTAATACTGTGTACCATGTCTTATCAGTGGCCCCTGTTTCTCCCTTCCTGTACAATCCAGAGGAATATTTTTATCAGGTATCATGCAGATTTAAGTTTTTTAGTAGCTATAGAAGAAACATTTTTAAGAAGGAGATTGGGATCCCTCCTCATCCCATTTGATTTAAGTGTAAATGCTCTTCTTCAGGAGAGGAAATCATTTGCCAGTTATTTGTTCTTTGGTACAACCAGAAAATAGTGGGATATTGAATTATGGGAGACATTGACTGTCTTGGGTATCAATTTACATTCCAGTGGAGGCTGGCAATTTTTATAACTTATAGTACATCACACACTAAAAGGTGATTTGGAATCGGTTATGCATTCAATTTGTGTTGAACATTTTAAATTACTCCTATTCCCATATTTTTTAGTAGAAAGGCTTCTTAAAACCACTCCCTGATACTGGCTTTCCCTGTCAGAACTCTCTAACATTCTTGGTCATGATGTTTTATGTGCTGTAAAAGGTTGGAAATGTGAGTGTGTAGTGTGTTTGATATTAAATTGTGAATTAGTGGAGTTTAAAAATGTAACAGCTTATTAAACTTTGAAGATATTGGTACTATCTATCCTCTTAAGGAGAACTTGCTTCCAAATTTTTAGCTAGAAAATCACAGGAATAACTTAAGAAAAACAACTACATGGTTTGTAGGTTTTTGGTATGAACATTAAGAATTGTGTACAAATTGTTCATACTATCTGTGCTGATCTTCAACACAACCAATAAGATCTCAATTATGAAAGAAAAAAGAGGGCACAGACAGGGTTTAATTAAAACTCACCAGTCTCTGCTGGGGTGTCAGGGAGCACCACTTGTCCCTCAACTCCTGACTGGCTTGCCAAATAATGCAACCAGATGGCTATAGTTTCTAGGCTTTTAGGTTCTTGGCTTATGTTGCATAAAGAATTCAAGACATGCCATAGGGTAGGCAAGGGAATGAATAGCTTATTAAGAAACAAGAAAATGAAAAATCTACATGGTCTGGTGCATTGACTGCAGGTGGGCTGTAGAGTGAGATGTTTTTGTGGGACCCCAGGTCAGAGCTTTTTTGTCTTTCTTCCTCCCCCTTATAATGTTGAGGCAGGGCCCCAATTTTTCCTGCTCTGGTTGGTTGCCCCACTTGTCATTTCTCAGAGGGTAAATGGTGTGGTCCTTTAAGTGTATCCAGGGCTTTCCCTTGACCCAATTATATCCCATGGGTCAAATGGGATCTCATTTTTCAAAATGGCATCTCATAGCTGGGATCTTGCAGGATCTTTAGGCAACCTTCTTCTCAGGAAGTTTCCAGGCAGGGTCTCACAGCCATGTGGTCGTTCAGCTGTGTTGTCTGCTAGGCCAAACACGTTTCCCCTCCACTATACTAACCTGTCTCTCCTCTGTATGTTTTTAATACTCCTTTTGTTTTCTCTAGCTGATATTACCTAGAGGGCTAAATTTGGTAAGATTGTTCCCCTGGATACAAATTTCCCAGTCAGATTTCCTTGTCAAAACAGGCCCAGGGACCCATGAAGGAAGTTAATATTGATTTCCAAGTGCTCTGGAGAGGAAGACCTAAAGGCCACTAAATTTCTTTCTGACATCTCCCCAAATCTATGCTTTCTTAATATACCAAGCAGATAGTACCCTTCATCCAGTTGTTCCCTGTTACCCTAAGGTTTTGCCTTCTCAGATGACTTACCCTGATGGGAGCATGATTGAGACTGAAGATGCCATCCTAACCAGGATGAAACATGTACATATCCCAGCCCCTGGAATCTGTGTTCTCTAGTCATCTTCCACAACCTGTGCTGGGTCACCTGTGGTGGGTGGATGACTCTGCAAATGCTGTCCAAGAGAAAGCGTTCAGGCTGTAACGGCTTCCTCTCCTTTCTGGGGCCAGGAGTGCTACAGCCCTTTAAGGTATGTGGGTGAATATCTGCACTGCACTGTGAGAGAATATGTGCTTCTCTCCTTCCTGGCATGCCTTGTGTTTCAGTATGCTGCAGCTTTTTAAAGTGGTCTGGGTAAATCTGGATTGGGTTTGACTGCACCCAAGTTCTGCTCCTTCTTGGCATAGGGGCTTAAGCAGTGGCTCTCCAATCTGGGCATGTTGAAGACAAATCCTAATATCCTGAGAAATGGTTGTGTTTTTCAATCAGCCCTGCTTCTATTATGGAGTTCCTCTAGCCTCTGGATTCCTCCAAAAATGTGATCCAAACAGATCCTGACTGATTAATAGCTGCCTAGTGGAACAATCTGATTGTTATAGCTCCCTACACTTTCATTATATTGGGTCTTTAATCCTGATCATTTTAATCATCCTTTGTTACTGATCCTCCTGTATTTTGGTGTCCTATGATGTTAAAGAAAGTTTACTTCCATTAAGAGTTTTTGTTCCATTTAATCAGATCACATCACTATCTTGATGTGATCAACCCTGAGCTACAATCAGGAGTAAAATTAAGGTAAAGACCTGGAACAATGATGACTGAATGATTTGGTTGTGATATGTTGAAACTTCAGGGGCAGGAAATGATATCTGAGGGAGTGACCAGATCAATCTTGGCCTAAGATCTGAATGAATTTAGACTTGGTGTGGGGAAGTTTCAGTGGAGTAAATCCATTTACCGATGGTTCTTTGTGGTCTGGCACAATGGATTGAAAAAAAGTTTATTGCCATTTAAAGGGGTTAAGGCCATACTTCCCACTCCTTGGTTATTTCTAATAACTTTAACCAGTGTGGAAGACACACCATTCAGCTATTCAGGTAGAGTTGGAAAAGGAAACCACTGGCAAAGGAGAACACTTGCAAGAGAAACTGCAATGAAACACCTGGGGTGTCATGTTGGACATGGAAGAGGGTCTGTAGAACACAAGGACCCAAAGTGATGGGAGTCAGCAAATTTCCAGGAAGAAATTATAACAATGTGAGAGGATTTGAGAACAGATCTGAAAAGTGTTGTAACTCTACTTATGAAAAACATTTCAGTTCACAGTTGTGAACAATGAAATAAAATCTGTTGCTACATTTAACTGTGAATAATGTGGATTTGACATATTAAACCATTTTCTGCATTTAAAGGCTCCATCCAAGAAAAGCTATTATCTTGTATTCTGTAGTTTGTGGATCATATTACATGTAAAGAAAGTGTTTTTTAGAGGAAAGGGACTCAGAAATAATTTTCTCCTTCTACTGTGTGCCCTCGTTCCTAAGAGATTTAACTAAGAAATTTAAAACACTCTTAATAATAACTGTTATGCCTGTGATTTCACAACAGGTGGTTCATATGCTTCTCTGAATATACTGGCAAGAAGGATCAGTAAGTGAAACTCCATTAAATCATCCGAATTATCCTATAGCCTTCAGGTGAGGTATGTTCTTCAGATTGACTCATTCCATATGAATGCCAAGCTCCTTCTAAACATAATTTTTATTAATCCAGACTGCAATGCTAAACACTTTTTCAGGATTCCTTGAAGCTAGGATTCCACCAATATCCTAGGATCTATAGAAGTGGTTGCCCCAAATTACACGTGGAAAACATGAACAACATGAGATGGCAATGGCATGAAAGTTGTTGCAATGTTCCAGTGAGAACCATGGTGAAAGCTTTTGATTAGTTCCTCTACACTCTGGAGGTGACAGCAGTTTCCTGATGGGGTAGCTCTTTGAGGGCAGCAGAGGCTTTATGGTCTGGGAACTGCAGTGGCAGCAGCTCTTCAACAGGCTTGTTTGATAATATGTTTCTGGACCTGTACTTATGAGTATAGCCTAGACTGTACTGCTGTAGTTCAACTAATGATTTGATTCAAACAGTGGTTTTGAATTGCATGCCATAAAGATGCTTAAAAGGATAGTTGAATGGCATAAGGTAAGTGTTCAAAGAGTCAAATGCATGGCACATTCTGGTTGTGCAATGGGTGAAAGTTGAATTCCTCAGACAGCATGAAAACATCAGATGTTTATGACTTGTAGTGGGTATAGAAAACATTGATTATCACACAGTGGATGTGCAAGTATGATAGGTGAATGTAACAGCTGTATGTCAAGAAGCCATAATTAGATGATGCAGAATGGGTGTTCAAGGAGGTGATATTTAATTGTAAATAGTGGTCATTGTAATAAGAAATAATTGAGTGTCATAGGGTGGTGTATAATAAATAAACTTAAGTAAACCTGTGAAAATTATGCAACAAGTGTAATTGAATAGCATAGACTTGAGTATCACACAGTGTGGAATGGCACAGAGTGGAAATGCATGTATTTTTATAATGCAGAATATGTGCAGAAAAAGTGAAAGTTTAATAGCACACTGTGAGTGGGTGAAGTGTGATAGAAGAATGGCACAGAGTCGGTGTATAATGAGTCTTTGTGAAATAATACACAGCAATTATGCATGGGGTGAGAACTGACTGTCGGTGGATGAGGAAGAAGTGAAAGGAATAGCATAGCTTTGCTGTGCAGAGGATGTAAACAGAATAACACAAACAAGTGTTATGCCAAATGGAAGTCACACTGAGAACACTCGTTTTGCAAGGAATTTGAGGTAAAATTGGCATGCAAGGAGTGACTGTTGAATAACAGAGTTAGTGTGCAAACCAGGGAGGTGGATGTCATAGTCTAGTTCTGTGGTGTTTATAAGGTGCATAGTAGAGAGATGGAGCAGTGATTTTAAGTTGGTGGTTTGTAAAGAATATGCAAGGATATAAGTTGAGTAGCACATTTGGTGTGTCATTACTGATGGTCAAATAGCTCATGGTGAGTTTTAAGGAGTGGTTTTTGAGTAACAGAGACCAGTTGTGCAATAGTGTACATTACATAGTTCTTAATAGGTATGGAAGGAGTGGCTGTTGAATCACAACCTGAGTGGGAGCAGGGTTAAAATTCAGTGGAGAGACTGGGTGTTCAAGCAGTGCAAATGAATGGCACAACCTGGTTTTGTAAGTTAAATAGCTCAGTGAGAGTGAGCAATGATTGGAAGTTTAATAGTTCCCAAAGACTGTACACAGAATATAATTTGAATAAGAGTGGGAATGAAAGGTTAATAAGTGAAAACAACAACTGAATGTGCAAGAAGTAATTTGGATGAGGCAAAATGGTGTTCAAGTATACATGTAATTGCAGAATGTGCCTATGCGCTTGTTATAGTGGAATGACAAAACATGGGTGTACGATGAGTGGAAATGGAAGTACTCAATTGGTTGTGCAACAGGTTAAGTTGAAGAGCACAGAGAGTGGTACATGAAACAGAAGTTGGATGGAGCACAAGTAGTGTAAAATTATTATATGTAGTATAATTTTTTATGGGTTTGTAGGGAGTGATAGTCAAAATACACAGGGTGAATGTGCAAAGAGTGATGTTTGAATAAAAATGCAAGAATGGTGGTTGGATGTTGCAGAATCAGTGAGCAAGTTGTGGGTGCTGAATGGCAGAGAGAGATTTTGCATGGAAGGATAATTATGTGGCATAGCATGGGTATGCAAGGAGTGGAAAGAAATGGCATCAACTTGCGTATACTGACTAACTCAAATGTGTACAACAAATGAGAGTAGAACCAAAACTGTGTGTGGCAGTTTGGCGTTGTTTTTTTTTAATTCCAAAAATTGTTATTGGATTGTGTTTGTAAACTGGTCTGTTCCTCTGAGCCTATTAGATTGTATTAAATTCAGAGGCTTCATTTTTACTTGATTAAATTATAATTAAGTCATTGATTCAGCCAAGGCAGTAAGATGTTAAGTCCCCCACCCAACAATGGGGTGAGAAAATGACACGGCAGAAGAGAGAGTTTGAGTTTTGATGCTGGAACCCTGGAAAGTAAATACACAGAGAAGCAGATCATGAGGAAAGTGAGAAGGCTCTGTTAGACAAAGTAGAGGTACCAGGAAGAGAATGAGACTGATAGTCTACAGCTGACCTTGTGAAGACAGGAGAGTAGCTGAGCCTGGAAAGAAACAAGCCCTCGGGAGAGAGATGAGCCTTATACCGGACTGCAGCTGAGAACAGAAGAAGCTGAGACCACAGAGCCAGAAGAGGACGGCAGAAGGCTGAACCCTTCAAGAGACTGGCAGCCTTCTTGCTCCAAAATGTGACTGACAAAAGACATTGGTAAGGGAAGTAATTTACTCTTTCTGACCTTGTCTATAAGCTTCTAACCCAAATAAACACCCTTTATAAAAGCCAACAGATTTCTGGAACTTTGCATCAGCATCCTTTGGGGTAATACACGGTGCCATTTAACTATCCTTGTAGAGCCTCTATTTGCACTTTTTATAAAAATCCTTGCACACAGGTTCTATCATCTATCTAAGACTCCTTACATTCCAAGGTGTTAAATTCACCTATCAATCATGCTCACCTACTCTGTGTCATTCAATTTATATGCCTTGCACATCCTTTGCAAGCCATTACATTTCTAATCATTGCATATTTTCTCTGAGCTTATACATATTGGCCAAAAAGGCTATGCCACACAGTTCCCACTACATTGCACCATTCAACTGCCTCTCCATGAACACTTGTTAAACAAACAATCCTTCCACACACCCTTTGCTCCACCCAAATCCAACTTTCTGCACACATTTCTGTGCAATATATCTGTCACTCTTTGCATCATCACAGTGTGCAATTAAACATCCACACATTGAAACACTTTCCATACCATCCAGCATAACTCTTTTCACACTCACATTTGTGGCTACACTTTAACGGTTTGGATCACCATGCTAGTTTTTTTGGATGTTAAGATGAATGACACTGCAGAAACACCAAGACAGTATGAAAATGTTTATTACTGACATAATGAAACTTCCCAGGGAGAGGAGTAAAGGCATTCAGGTGACTTGAAAATGACTTTAAAGGGCAAGGAAATAGTTAGGGCTTTTATGTTTATTAGGGACTGGCCCTGGGATGAGTGTTCCTGTTCATCATCAGGGGCTTACATGATTTGAACCTCCCAGTGGTTCCAAAGGAGGGAGCAACTTGCATTCTTACAAGCCTATCCAGAGGTGGGGCAAAAGCGTAACATGGAAGGGTGAAGGTTATAAGATACCAGCAGTCAAATTATTTCAAGTCTTCAAGAGCTCAGAATTGTGTATTCTCAGAAGTGAAATGTCTGCCTTGGACCCTTGGAATAATGTATGGAACTCTCCAAAGTGGATGAGTGTGCCAGTGATGCCCAGTAAGGTGACTTTTGTTGGTGTAGAGACATAGGTGGCCTCCTTTATATTAGGGTCTCTGTGAGGCAAATTATTCCCAGAGTCCATTTCTCCAAAGGATTTATTTTGGATACTAAATATTCTTGACATTGTCTGGATGAGATAACCAGACCATTGACAATGGTCCAAGAGTCTGTGAAAATGTGGAGATGGGGCTTAATGTTGGCTAAGGAATCCAGGACTAATATGGCTACCTGAAGATTGGCCAATTGTGTTGACCCTTGGGCCTGTGCTTTATCTGGCACATCCAGAAAAGGAACAGATCTCCAGTGAGTTCTATGATGTGTGATGGTGGTGATTTCATGTGTAAAGTATAGGTACTCCCATCACTCTTGACTCAATTGATTCCAATGAGCTTTCTACTACCTGAAAAAAAGGTGACTTTCTCCAGTGCCTGACATCTAGCAAGGGACTGAGGAAAGGGGCAGTGTGATGATTATGTTCATGTATCAACTTTTCAAAGTACTGGTGCCTGGCTGTTTGGTCAGCAAGCACTGGCCTAATTGTTACAGTTTGTGTACTTAAATCATCAATAAGTTTATTGCATCTATAGCTGAATACATCTGTAGTCAACTAGAGGATTGCCTTCAGCAATGAGAGAAGTCTCATCAAATCTGTTGAAGACTTTAAAGGGAGAGGCGATTATTTCACCAGTCAGAAGAGAGAATTTCCATCTCTATTTCAGCTATTCAGTGTCTCCTGGGGAATTCATGAAGATCTTCATCAGAGTTCTTGGCCTGTAGCCTGCCCTACAGATTTGGACTTGTGCATCCCCACAGCTATGTGAGAAAATTTTCTGAAATTTCATAATATTTACAGATATCTAATGTTAGTTCTGTTTTCCTAGAGAACCCTGACTAGTATAGTACCTCTCCAGAAGAGTGAGAGTGACCCACATGGAAGACATTGGACGCCACCCAAATATATACTATTGGATGGATTTTTGTGGCTTTGCAGCTGTCACCACACATTAAGACTCACACATATCAGTCTTCCTTACAGACAATGAAAGAGAACATACATATTCTGGATTTAATAGAAACTCATGAAAGACAAACTCTTAGTCCAAATTTGTCTGTTAATTCTACAAGCAACACCCCACCTGGCCAAAACCAAAATTTTTTCAGCAGCAAGTCTTATCCTGTCCTAGGCTGAAAGATGCACCTACACACAGGCCCCCACCTAAGGGTGAACCCAAAATGGTACAGAGTTTATATTGGACACTAAGATACAAGGAAGTCCTAAATTGGGTGATCTCTGGTAAGTTGGTGGAGCACTTACAATATGTACTATAGCTGGGTTATAACCCATGGCAGTCTTGCCCTTCATTCAGCCTTAAATTCCATGCCTGGACCTAATCAATACCAGAGACAGGCACCCATTCCAAAATAGGGATTCAGTGGTCATGTAAGCAGACCCCTTCTGAGAGAGAATCCCCCTTTTAACTTTTTAAATGTGTTTTGGGTTCCAAAAATTACAAAACCACCTGGCTCTGTTGGACATGGGTGCCCAAATCTCTTGAAGCCTGGGAAGCACTCATGGTTTAAAAGGATCCAACAGGAAGTGAAGTGCTTGGGGAGAGGATTAATAAAAGAAGTAATTGCTCCTTTAATTATTAAAATTGGGTCATTTTGAATAAAAGATGTTTCTCTCCTGGTTGTTCCTCCTAAGACAATCTTTTTCCCATTAATGGAATGGATGTCCTCTGACAGCAGGTAACTTCATGGAAAAAGACTGTGGCTTTTGGTCAATTGGTAGGCTTAGCTGCAAACCAATTCACTTGATCTAGTTGCCAATTCCAAGATAGCTGGCATGCAACATTTCTTGATTTTAACTTTATAGATTCCCCTTAACCTCCTCAGGAAGTGCACTTATCTCTATGTGTTTGTGTGATACGTAACTGCAAACACAAACTAAAAAGAGGAATAGCTTTATTATTCTTGTTGGACACAAGGGAGAAGATTTCCTCCTCCTTTACATCTCTTTTGGGATTTACATTAGAAATCCCATAATTGTAAGTCTTGTTCTCTGGCCTTTTGAAATATATATATACAAATTTGAAATGTATATAAATGGCTAAGTCTCTTGCAAATTTTACCACACAAAAAGGTCTCTTCAAGGAAGGAATACATTTGATTGAAATTTAATTAAAGAAAATATCTCCATTTTAACTGCTAAGAGATGAGCATAACTCAGTAGGATGGGGTGAAGAATGTTATTGGTTCCAAATTTTAAACCTGCCTCTAGCTCTGAAATTAAGAAAAATGTGTATGTAATGGGTAGTATCTTCTTAGTCACATAAAAAGCATAAGATTTCTGTTTGCCTTTGCAATTTCTTTGCAGATTGCTTATGATCTAGCATCTTCTCATTTAATGGTTATTCAATAATAACATTGTTTTTCTTCCTCTTCTATCTTAGTGGAGAGGTTTTCTGGTTTGGCAGATTATTTTGTTTTTATTTTCTTTTTCCCCATCAATTACAGGCACCTTTTAGCTGAGATATTGCAAACTAAGCTGCAAGGCAACAAAGGTATTTATTTTGGGTCTTAGATTTGCAATTTCGGGAGCACAGATTCAGGGAGAAACCGAAATTGTGTCTCATATTGGCACTTCCAGGCAAGGATTTGTAAAGAAACAGAATAAGATAAGATTTTTTGTGATTAGTTGATATTAGGAGTATTTCTATTGTCCATCAGATTAAGTAATTTACTGAGTTCTTTATCTTTTCATGGTGTCCAGATGTCATTAGTGTTTTGAAGAACATTGTTGTTTGAAGTTTTCATACTTTGGCAGTTTCTGATATCTGGCAGAGATTTGCCTAAGAGTAACCTCCAGAATGACTTCCTGACACCATTTCAAGTCTTTTAGCTATAAGAACTCTATTTTGTTCTATTTCTTTTTACATTTCCCACTTTTCATAAAGTTCTTTCTCCAAAAGCATTCTTGACTAACATTTGTTATTAATCCTTCTGCACCAGGGATAATCATCCCTGAGAGTCATAGCCCATGTAGGGGAAAAGCAGTGAGCTTCTTTTCATAGTTTTGCTTAGAAAGGGCCCACATTTCAACAACAAAAGGCATTCAGGGCATGATTCAGACATTAATTATAATTATAATTTAGCTTAGTTTCATCATTACAGAAATAAGTTTCGTAAAAGCAAGCTTCAAGATCAAGGTTTTGACACAATAGCACTGAAGCAGGCTAGTAAAATAGGGAATCAATATATGGATCTGGAACCTGACAAGAAGGCCACTTGGATATCAACAGCCCCTAGATGGCTTCTGGAAAATCCTCATGAATGAGATTTCCTCCAGAAGACAGGAGAAGCCATGGATAACTCCAGGGACATTATCATTGGGTCCTTCTGGGGGATTGAATGGTGGGGTAATCAATTAAAACAGCAAACAGCTGGGACTCCTCCCATGCCATTAGCAATGGGATAGAATAATTAATCGTTCAAAAAGCAGATGCAAAGCCTGACTCTCTCTCTTACCTTTGGAACCCTGTTTTAGCTTTCTTTGCCCCTGCCTGGAGCAATATGCAAATAAAACCTGGACATTTATAATCTATAATGGGAATTTGTAGCCTATAAATTGGTCCTCTTTATCACTCTTCAGCCCAAACCTCTCTGACTAGAACCTATGATCTGTTATTTTCTCCCAGTTCTCTTCTCACCATTCATTAATCAATTTCTGGCCTAACTAATCTGATATGTCCTTGAAATTCATTTCTACAGCATACTCAAGAACGTAGACAAAATCTGATAACAGCACGACATAGGAAGGGGTGGTGAGTATAATTCTGATGAAACAATGAGGAAGAGATATTTTAGTAACATTAAAAAATGATTAGCAAAAAAAAAAAAAAGGATTAGCAAGGTTTGAAATATGCTATGAATCCAGTCTTTCCAAGATCTATGATTTAACCATCTAAGTCGTAAGGTGCTGTGTTCACTAGTTTATGTAATATTTGCATTTTCTCTTTGACGTTTTTAATGTTTTCCAGGTTTGAATGCCTATGGATGTGGCCAATAAATGGGGCCTTTATGGGGAATCTAAATTAACACAGATCCAGCAATTTGATAGATTTTCTACATGATCAGTCCATTGTCTTGCTGGGAAAAAAAGTTGATGAATGACAAGGGACTGCGAAGAGAGTAACTGTAAGTAAGAAAATTTAAAAAATGGTTAGGATTGATTATTCATTATTGGAGGGACAAAGGTGGACTGAGGTGAAGGTGGGATTAAAAATGTGAATGAGACCTAATAAGATAATAATGAATATTATTGAGTTTATTTCATTTGATGAAAATCAAGTCTTCCCCTGGTTCCTGTGTTAGCTCTCTTCATCAGATGCCATTCACTTTTGTGTGACTTAAGCCTAAGATTACCAGTATTAACTGTACAGACCTGGTCTGGCGTCTTGGGATAGTGTCTATGTCAGATGTTCTCTGATTCTGATCCTTGGTCATTTTGAGCTTTATATGTCCAGTAAGTATGGATTTCCAGGCAGGGTAGGAAATTTCTTTAAAGAAAAATGTGGATCCAAGAATCAATGCTTTCTAATTTAGCTGCACACAATTAAGTTAGAAGTGCCTATTAGGGTCCTTTCTACTGAGGTTGAGTGTATCTTTGTGGAGATGTCTTTTCCAGTATACAAATTACCAGGCTTAAGATTTCAGTTTTGGATATCTATCTGTCCCAAGAGTACACGGTAAAAGGGTTGCTCTACCAGGGTTTCATTTATCTTTAATGTTTTGATTCTTTATTGGCAATAAGTTAGCTTATTTTCTTTTATGAGGCAGGGCTCATATATTCTATAATTTCATTAGGTTTCTGTGTTATTTCCAATGAAGATAACTCATGTTTCTCTACTAACTATAGTTAGTACTAATATTTTGATGATATCTTTCATCATTTGTAACAAATGTTCCACAAGAATGCAAGGTGCTGGTG